>BQNB010109700.1:0-20042 GCA_026074375.1 Tanacetum coccineum
ATTTAATTAGTATTATTGTTATTATTTTATTATTACTATTATTATTTATTATTTATTTTATTATTAGTATTATTATTTATTTTATTATTTTGTTATTATTATTATTATTATTTATATACTATTATTGTTTATTTTATTATTATTATTATTTATTAATTAATTATGTTTATTGGATTATATTAAATAGTTATTATTTATTTCAAATATAAGTCAATTTTTAAACTCTACTTTTTATTTATATTTTTTATTGTATATTAAAAAATAATTATTTATTCTAATATAAATCAATTTTTAAACTTTATTTTTTATTAATAGTTTTATTATTAATATAATTATTATTAATTATTAATTATTATTTATTATTTATTATTATATTATTTATTATTATTTTTTAATTATACTTATTCAATTAGATTAAATAATAATTATTTACTTACAATTTATATTAATTTTAAAACCTACTTTCTATTTTATATTTATATATAAATATACTATTTATTAAAATAATTTTAGATATAATAAGATTTAAAAAAAATATATTTTAAAGTAATTCTTTTTTCTCATTTCATTTTCTCTTAACCAAACACGTGCTAGGTTTTGCAAATTTCAATTCCTTTAGATTCCAAATCCTCCTAAAGTAAAGTTTTATTATTAATATTAATTATTAGCTATTTATTATTATTATTTTATTTAATTATTATTTTTTAAATATACTTATTCAGTTAGAGTAAATAATAATTATTTATTTACAATTTAAATTAATTTTAAAACCTACTTTCTATTTTATATTTATATATAAATACAATATTTATTTAAATAATTTTAAATATTAATTAATATGTAAAAAAATTATATTATTTAAAGTAATTCTTTTTTCTTTCTTTTTCATATTTCTCCCAACCAAACACCGTTAGTTTTTTGAAATTCCAATTCTTTTAGATTCTCAAAACCTAAAGATTACAATTCTTAAGATTCAATTCCTTAACATTCCAATCCCTTAAACATATTCCAATTCCGTCAAAAACATTCTGCGAACCAAACGGACCCTAAGAGTCCATTCCTTAACATTCCATTTCCTTAAACAGATTTCAATTTCGTAAAAAACATTTTTCAAACCAAACGGGCCCTAACATGAGCAAAGACTCTAAATAAGTAATTTTATTAATGACTCAGAGTTACACAGCACCAATGCCATATTTAACGAGATGATGAAAATTGCAAGAAACGAAAGACAATAACTATGAAACAACCTTAGAATTAACCCTAATTAAGAAAATACTCGTAACAAACAAAACAACACAAAAATATAGGTTAAGCATCAAAGTAAAACATAAATACGAATAAAAATTACATAATGAAGATGTTACATCCACAAAAAGATTCACAAAAGAAGTTTCATAAAATGATGTGGCATGCGTTAATAGGGAGATGTTAATCAAAAATGAAAAAAGAGAAATGACCAAAAAAAATTTGATTGGATACATTTCATTTTAAGGAAAATTTGTTGAAGTTCATTTGTGGAAGAGGCAATAAATTAGCCCCGCCATAACGCATAGCCCAAAAAAAACCCCCCGAAACGTAAAAAAAATATTATTAGGGAAAAAATTAGCCCCGCCGCAACGCGCGGGTTCTTTTGCTTGTTACTAAAACATTTGTTTTCTTTTCAAAACCGGCATTCCTACATTCACTAAAAGGCATGGTGTTTGTTTTTTCCAGAATTGACTTTTGACAGCTTCTTAATCTGACTCATTCAGACGCGGTCAGACATTTGAGTCATTAAGACTGTTTATTTTTTTCAAGTCATTCAGAGGCAGTAAGAGGCAAACAGTGTTAAGAGCGTTTGTTTTTTTCTGATTATTAAGAGGCAGTAAGAGGCATAAAACTCTTACTGAACTATATGTGGATGGGGTGTATTTACTCCTCTTAATGTCTTTCTTTTCCTACTTTTTTTGTTTTTTTTACTTTGTTATGATTTTTTTGGTGTTTTTTTTTTCATTTTTTCATTTCTTTATTTTTTTTCACTTTTGTCTTTTGTATTAAAAGTATGAAATAGAATTATTACATATGTTTTGTTAGATAAATAGTGTATAACATGATATGTGTTAACTCATATTTTGTTCAAATTGAAGGGTACGGTTTCGGACTCATACATCTCAATTTTAACGCGACTCATTTAATTAATCGTTGTAAGAAGTTCAATTCAAACTTTAAATTGATTATATTATAAAATTTGCTTTTTTTTTAATTTAATGAAGTTTATTTCTTATGCGAATGCAATCGTTTTATATTTAAATTGTAAAAACTATAGTTTAACACATCTAGACATTTTTACCAAAACAAACAATTTTATTTCATTTAGATTCAGATTTCTCAACTACTTATTCAGATTAAGATATAAATCAGATTTAGACTTTTTTACCGAATATTCAAATTCAAATGTGCGAGTCAGATTCAGATTCAGAGCCATGTAATTTAAGATTATAAGTTATAAAGTATATTAGGAAAACGTATAGGAGAAATAGGAAAAAACAAAATAAAGGTGTGGGATGCGATTTGACGTTGGCGTGTCCATAAAGCCACACCACGTCCACCATTTAACCATATTCCATTATATTCATCCCTTTTTCTAATTTTTATCGATCGACTACAACCACCATGACGATCACTATCAACGATCACGAAAACCCATCCAACACCCACAAGTGCTATGACGTCACATTCTTCGACGACAACATCAGCACCCTTGTAACCGAGACACCTCACTTAGTCGACGATTGGATCTCCAGAATCGAGTACATCCACCGACACCGTCTCAACAACCTCATCGTCGGGTTGGACATCGAGTGGCGTCCCAACAATCGTTACGTAACAAATCCAGTTGCCACCTTACAGTTATGTGTTGGCCGCAACTGTCTAATTTTCCAGTTGATCTACGCGCCATATATCCCTGATTCGCTTGTTAACTTTCTGGGCAACACCTCGTACACTTTTGTCGGTGTTGGGGTGGACAATGATGCCGAGAAGTTGTTGGTGGATTATGGGATTAGGGTTGGTAGGACCGCGGAATTGACGTCGTTGGCTGTTGAGGCGTTTGGTGCGAAGGAGTTAAAAAATGCGGGTTTAAAGGGTTTAACGAATTGGGTTCTTGGGAAAGAGTTGGTTAAGCCAAAAATTGTTTCGAGGAGTCGTTGGGATAATGCATGGTTGACACTTGATCAAGTGCAGTATGCGTGTGTTGATGCGTTTTTGAGCTTCGAGATTGGGAGGAGCTTGATTTGTGGGAATTGATTACTGGTTGGGTTTAAAGTTTGATTTATAATGATGGAATCTTGGGGATTAATGTTATGTTTAAGGTTTAGGGATTAGTATTTTATGTTTAAGGTTTAGGGATTAGTATTTTATGTTTAAGGTTTAGGGGTATGTGTTCACGAGTGGGGTCTTACATCTCGAATTGTGGGTTTATCTATGTTTGTTGAATTGTGGGATGGGATTAATGTACACATTAATTTCATTCAATAAACACTAATGATGTTATTAACCATTCTGTTTCACTTCTCATTATAGTTTTGCAAATGATTTGCCTTTTACTTTTTTTTTCTTTTGCAAGAAGTGTCGATCATGGCTTCATGTGATTCTAAGGCTAGCAGTGGTGGTGGCCACCAATGTTTTGAAACCCGGTTCGACCTGGTCAGGTCAACCGGTTGAACCGGTTCCATTCGAAAAAAACGGGTCAAATTAAACCGGGTTTCATATTTTCGAAACCCAGTTTGACCCGCCGGGTTTAAGGTGACCCGGGTCAACCCGGTTCTCGAGACCCGGCCGGGTTTTGGTTTTTTCATTTTTTTACAAAAAAAGTAAGTTTTTTTATCTATATTTGCGACGTAATTTTATTTGTTACATGTTATATTTGGTAATAAATCGTTTTAGGCTAAATATAAGGTATATTCATAATTTATATATATAATTTTTTGTATTATTGCAAATATTTTTATTTTTTGTTATTTTTTTAAAATCGGGGTGACCCGACGGTCGAACCGGTTAAACCGGTAACCCGGTGACCCGATGACCACCGATAACCCGTGGCCACTTAAAAATCAAGGATATAGCTTTATCTCTCTAAAATAACGTCATGACCAATTTAATGTAACAAGTACACAAGCACACCATCAAATAAATATCCCACAAAATCATTTAATAAAACTTACACATACAAACATATAGTATACAATTCGGTCACATATATAACTCACTTGTGCAATTTTTAGGTGAAATACCCAGTCTCTTGTGAAGAGGTGTAATGGGTGAGACTGGGTTGGGAATACTCATTTGGCGCGGCCTATCGAATGAGGGACCGACCCATTAAATTGGTCTAATGTTGTAAAAAAATAAACCAATGATTGGTGAGCATTATGATGTTTTATGAAACTGCAAGTCTTGTGTGTTTGATATGTTGTTGTTGCAAAGATGTTTATAATGAGTGTTGGATGTTTCATGTTCACAAAAAGTTCTAATGAATTTCTAACAAATTGTATTTCAAGTATATATATATATATAATTTTTTACCTCAATTATTTACTTATGTTTACTTTAAGTGCTCATGTTGAACACGGGTTAACAGCTTGTTAATCATAGTATTTCACTTTTCAAAAATGGTTTATTTTTGAATTATGCATGTGGTCCACAATGTAGTCTAAAAAAAGAGTTTTTAGTTTGAGTCTTAGGCGACTGTTAAAACGTGCGATTTGATTAACGGTCGATTTGATTCAATATACAACTTCATTTGATATACATTTACAACTTCATTTGATATACATTTATGAAACTAACCCGTTTATCTCAGATATAGTAAAACGGTATATATACGTCGGAATAACTAGTTATAATATCCGTGCACGCATGGAGTTTTTTCTTAAATTTTAAATACGTATTATTATGTAAAGACACAATTTATAAACAAAAAGTTTTAAAACTGAAACCTTCTACATTGCTCGATACTGAGACCGTGGCAATATGGTATTTCCAACGATTTTTTTACTCAAAAATCTACTTTTAATTATCTCCAAGAAATCCTACTGAAATAGTCTCAGGCTGGAACGATTAATTTTCATGATCACATTCAAAATACTGATTTTTAAACCTGTTCGCTGAACACAGTGTTATACTCGTACGGGGATACTAAATAGAGAACCAATTTTAACAAGAAAACCAACTTAAACAGGTACTAAACATGTCACCAACATAATTGTCACTTACAATGTTCCAAAAATTGGAAAATTGCATCAAAATCATATGAAATCGTTCAAAATAAACAAACTAAATAATTTTCACAGATGCACTAAATCTTCCACAGCTCTTCCCTTTTCCTTTACCATTTTGCTTGTTAATCCCACCTTCTATATATGCACATTTAATTTTTTTCTTAAAGCTTTGATGTAGAGAGTGTAAAGACTTGCCCTATTTAAACCATCAACTGATTTTGCCTGAACAATATTACAACTACAACTTTCAATGTCCATCAGCAAAAGGCCTGATAAGAAACAACATATTTCACGATCAAAATGTTACTAAGATGGTGATTTAGCCTGGTTATTTAAGGGGAATTGATTTGCACACTCATTTTTTTATTGGAACACTCTTTTTTGTGCATTACATGCTTGTACAGTGTGCTTTAATTGCTTGTACAATGAGTGTCCCTATAAAAAATTTGAGTGTGCAAATCACTAGCCTTATTTAAGTGATTATCAACTTAAGATATGCCCTTTTGTGTGTTCAAATAAAACTTCAAATCGTTATCTAATTCATTTAGAGCAATTAATGACTCAAAAATATGTAGATTGTACATACTAATGGAGTACTTTCGAGCATATAAGCATTTTTGAAGATATCACAAATCAAGCATATAGATGAAAAACTAAAGAAATCATAGAGAGAGAAAGTACGAGGTTGGCACACTTGTAGAAAGAGAAAGAAATAAGATTATGTGTGAGTAACAAATGAAACAACACCTTCTCCCTTGGTAGGAGATGGTATTTATACTACATATGAGACGTGGTCAACACAAGGGAAGCCTTGTGTTGACCCGATTAGCTTACTTTTATCGAACGATTAACTACGAGTTACAAATTACTATTTTGGAAGTGACAAAGTCTTTTCTCGATTCCTAACAATCTCCCCCTAAGGGAGGTCACTCCAAATTATAAAAAGTTAAGCCTAGCATTCTGTGAATGTCTTCGGTCTTGCTCGTAGTCTTGATTCTTTAATATTTATCTTGTGTTAATATGTAGTGTGCTAGATCTTGAGCTTGCTCCAACTTGCATGATAAACTGTGATCTTGAACTTTTTGAGATCATCACATTTGAATAATCACTTCAATATCATCGTGAATCTTGTTATCTTGTGAATTTGATGACTTTTGGACCGACATGCTCATACTTTTTTTTTTCTTGAAAGCTATCGAATAATATCCCTTGGAATGCTTCATCTTAAACACTTAATGACTTCAAGGAAGACGTTTTGAGTATCAGAGTAGCGGAAGACTTGAGTAACATGTACTTGAGCTTTCATCATATCTTTATATTTGTTGAACGAGTATGAGCATGCAATCATGAACTTGACTCTGTTGAAACGAGGTATCTCCATCCTTTTATGAATCTGCAATAAAACAGTCAGAAATAAAGCTTGTGGACGAATATGGCTTTTTCATTCGCTCGGGTTTGGTTAGATTAACCTTCGGTTCCGTGAGGACTGACCTGTGATTAGGTAGATTCAAATTAAGAAGAATCTCCTTGATAGGATTTCCAGCTTAAGTATTTGATCTTTTAATGTGTGAACATCAGAATCACCTTACTTGCTTGTTCTCATTACCGAAACGTCTTAAAACAGACAACACGATAAGAGTGAACCGGTTAGTTACTATCTCACCGATTAAGTTGTCAATTCATAACACTGGACCGAATCGATATCCAGTTATCACAAGTTTGATCCATATAAGATCTCACAAGTCACCTACCACAGTGCTGTTTGATATTGACACTGGAAGGATTTCCATTCGTCACTGTGAATGCTAAAGAGCATCACTCTGAATGTTCTGGCAAGATCATGTGGATAATGCGTATGACTCTTTATATATATCACATGTGTTCACAATTTATGAACAACAAGTGTAATCTGGAATAGTGTCCTATGAGATTTATTGATGATCTCTTTTTGGCTCTAGACTTAATAGTGCGTTTTGGTTTTTAGTAATCGGAGGTTGGAGCTTGTGACAACCTGAGAATTTCCGTTCAATAAGTTAGCCGTTTCCGTGTAGTAATTTAATTTTTTAAAAAAGTTTCGTTAAGTTTTTCCGTTTAACCGGGAAGTTGTTTCGTTATTATCTGAGAATTGTCTCCGGGAGCGAACCGGGGCACCAAACGTTGTAGTATTTTGGCAATAGCCGCGTTTTTATGTTTTAAAGCAATATTTAAAATTTCGTAATTTTCCGTGTTACCGTTACTCGTTTCTTTATTTACGTGATCCATGGAACTTAACTACACTTTGTTGTGCATGCATGCTTGGAAATTAATTCTTCAACTAGCACTATGATACTAGAATGTGGGAAAACATTTTTGGTCCCCCCTTTTGGCCATGCTCCAACCGGTCACACACATACATACATTCCTAGGATGCCAATTTTGAATTCAAACCATGAGACAACATTCCAACAATATGGGAACAACCTTGTACTAGCCAACTTGTGATTTGAGGATCATTTTGGTCCCCTTGGCTCTCTTGGCTTATTTTCGGTACACACACACACACTATTAGTGTGTGAAGTAAACATTGAGTATATAATCCACCATATATTTATTTGTTCATTCATAACACACACATACTTGCATTTTGAGTTTTTCTCTTCTCCTTTGTTCCCTCAAACCCACGAACCAACAAACACTTACACAAATCCATACATTTTTCATCTTTGATCATTTACATTTGAAGATTTATTGAAGGTTTGATCATTTGTATCATCCGGGTATTTGTTAAACAACATTTGGGTTGTTATTAATCTTTGTTCACCATCCAAATCTTCTAATTTTTGTAAGTCTTCAAATTCTCAAATAAATTGTACTTTCATACTTCTTATGATGCATACATACTAGTTGTACAATTCATTTTGTAAAAACAAAGGTTTAAAAACTACATAAACCTTAAAAAGGTTTACATATGGCTCGAAATATATATAAAGAAACACAAGGAAATCATAGTTTTGTGATCGTGGTTATTTTCATGTAATAAAAATGATACGCTATAGCTTATTTTATTCGGCTTTTGATTAATAAGCTTTTGGAGAGCTTATTTGATTATTTTGGACTTATTGGGCTTATGTGTTGGTTCGGCCCAAGTGACAAAGGAACAAGGAATATTTATTTAGCTTATTTTGGATTGACTTATATTTATTTGCTTATTTTCTAGCTTATTTTGAAAAGACAAACGATAAACTTATTCGGCTTAACACATAAGTTCGAACATAGCTTATTGGACTATTGAGTCGCGTCTTACACACCAAAGCCCAAAAACCAACGAGCTTAATAAATAAGCTCTAAGGTTCGGCTTATGGTCTTGGCTTATGAGAAGCTTATTGATAGCTTGTTGATAAGTCTCGCGTTTATTATTCAACGATTTGCTTATCGGACTAAATGGATGAGTTTAAATCTATGTTTTCGACTTAACGGGCTACGGCCCAATATGTGTACAAAACACCAAGGCTTAAAGCCCAAGGTGTTGCTTATTGAATAAGCTCACGAATAGCTTATTTGATAACATATGACTTAGATACTAAACGGTTGACTATTTTTTTGAGCGTTGGACGTTATGGATCGTTAGATAAGGCTTATTGGGCCTAAAAGCCCAATAAGGGCCCAAAGGGTCTTTTTGACTAGTTTGGAAGGGGAAATGATATTGTATAATTAGTTGATAGGAAATAAAGTTTGAAAGTGGTTTGGGAGTGATTTTTAATTAAAGACTACGACTTTGGGAAAACGTGTAAACACGAACGGGTCATGCCGAAATTTTGTAAAAATCTTTATACTTAGAAAATATTTGGAAAAACATAAATGATAAAATGTTTCGATTAAATTACTTAACCATTTGGGAATATAAAATTCTAAATAACAAGTTTAATTATATATTAACAATAACAAATATAATAACTATAAAAGTAATATAATACTATATATGTACGTTTCGTAAAACTCGATCACTAACATTTTAAAAAAAAATGTACAACTAACGTTTGCTAAACTAACAATAAACGTTCATGCATCAATGTAGTACGATAACCTTCCGAGTCTAAATCGAAACCCATATTCTTTTAGGTCATACCCGTGTACCGCCGTTCGTTCCAAGTGACCATACTTTTGACGTATACTCTTTACCTTATCATCAAGGTGAGTTCATAGCCCCACTCTTTTACTCGTTTTGAATAAATGTTTTATAACTTGGGGTGAGAAACATTGCTTGTTTTTAAAACTGGACACAAGTACTTTGCGTGAGATTTTCCCTGTTTACGTGTTGCCTAAGTAGCGTTTAGACCACTACTGCCCCACTTATCATGAACCGTCAATCTCTTGACTGGAGGACCGGTCGAGGGAGCGCGAGTGTTATAAATAGATCTATTGGGACTAATTATCCCTATCCGGGTGAGTAGCGCTCACTACCCACGGGGTGCCCGATAAACGGATATATACCATGTCGAACTTAAGAAGGTAGTCTTGGTCAGATACCTCGGGGGCTTGTTTCAACCTAGCAATGTACTGCTATAAACGTAATTAGCTTCGGTGTCATGAGCTTAGTGCAACGTAAATACCTTTTTATGTGAAGTTGTATCTGTTATAACTGTCGCATACGTGTTGATATCTTGTGGTCCACTATAATAACGTTTGAACTAAACCTATGAATTCACTCAACTTTATGTTGACGTTTTAAGCATGTTTTTCTCAGGTGCTTAGCATGGATGCTGTTGATTGACTTATGTGAAGTCTATTTGCCTGTACCGGTTTACCAGAGATTTATCTATGTCTTTAAATACCGTTGTTGAACTTATTTTAGCTTCCGCATTTTAACTTTGAATCTTTTGAATTTAATCGATGTAAAACTTATTATTATTATTTTAAAACTTTGCAACGGTGTTTATTTTCAAAACGTACCCTTAGAGGTCGTTCTTTATGCTTTGTACTTGAGATGCGCAATCAAGTCACGCCTCCGGACACGTGTTCCGTCCAGGCCCCGTCTGGGGGTGTGACATTATTAAGTCTAGGATTTAAGCTAAAACTTTGTCTTTAAAAGTGTCTAAAAAGGACCAAAAAGAATAGTTTAAACTACTTGTTTCATTCCCTTTTTCTAGCTTAATTTTTTGGTCAATTTTCTTTAATTCAGCTTATTTGTGTTATATAAGTTTAGTTCTTGATCTGTTTTTGCCTTTTAGCTTATTACATGTGTTTATCAGTCTAAAAATTTTAGCTTAAGTTTTGATAAAAGTCCTTAAAACTGTTTTTGAGTCATACTGTCCTTAAGTGCTTTTTACTGCCTTCTAGCTTATTATATTTGCTTATCTTTAATCTTTAGTGCTTATTAGGACTAGGACATGATCTTTTTCTAGCTTATTTGTTTTCTAAATGCTTAGTGAGTCTTAAATATTCCAATCAGTTAAGCTTTGCATAAAAAGATTATACAACGTGCATAAGGATTTGCACTACTTAATTTTTCAACATTTTCAAAAATGGGTTGAAAATGCTTTATAATGTAGTATAGAAGTATAGATTTACATTGGCTGTTACAAATTTACATTTAATTTTCAAAATATTTAAATGAGATATTTTAGCGTTGGTACAACTTTAGATTTATACTTCTTAAATGTTTGAAATTAAGTGTATATTGATGAATTCTTAAAGACATCTTTTTTGATATAATATTTTTACTTTAAAATTTTAAATAGTTTAATTTAAAAATTGGCTAAATGCTTTATAAAGTAGTAGAGATTTATATCAAACCTTTGTAAATATAAAAATTTCTGAGTGTGAGTTAAAAAACTTTGCATATCTAGCCTGTATTTCATGTATGCATATCTATTAAATTTAAATGTGTAATTAGTTGGCATAAACTAATTTATGTAATTTGTAGTTTTTTAGTGATTGAAAAGCTAACTGGTTTAGAAAAACAGAAAAGAAAATAAGATAGTGTTTTTGAGTGTTTGAGTGAAAAAAGATGTGAAAGGGTATATACATGACGTAGCATCAAAAAAAGTCATGGCTTGAGTCATGATACATGATGCTCTTATGACGGTACAAATGATAGCCAACAATATACCACTTATCGAAGAGACATAATCCATTGTTCAAAAACTGCACATGAAATGAGAGCCAAGTTTGTATGTAACGTTAACTAATGTTCAATTGAATATGTTTACGCCACAATTCAAGACTTAAGCTTATGCCCTTCATATAAAAACTGTTTCGAATGAGTTCCTAATTAGTCATTGAGAGATGATATCCATTTTTGGTTCCGAGTCGTTAGGCATCGTGAATATGTTGCAACTTGCAAGTGTCTTTACATAGCCCCTTAGAGAGGAGGGTGACCTCTCGTTGTTTACACGCCAAAGAAAAAAAAGGCCAAATGGCGCCTAATACCATTGCTAGTACAAAATATGTGACGGAGTATTGAGTGGGCTTAGATCACTTGTTGGGCTGGACCTTCAAGCTCTCTTGAGGTTATATCTTGTACTAAACAAAGTAATTGAAATGATTTCATGCACAAGTGAAAAAGTAAACGTTAGCCTTTACGTGGGGACGGACACCCAAACCGATTAGACTCCGCAGTGAGAGTAAGTACAATGTTGTCAGCAGAGTATGTGGTAATGGGAGGAGTGAGAAAATTTGTACCTTTTTAGGGGAGTTGTATAGTACTAGGGGTTTTAGTATTTCGCCTACAATTGTTAGTGGCCGGAGTGACCTTGTCGGGCACGGGGTCCGCGGTTTATCGTGATTGCAAATACGTATGTTGGGTTTATCTTTCGAGGCCGTTAGTGATCCTAATGGATAGATTGCGGAAGTGACTTGTAGCCGATCTCGGTCCATCTAGTTGTATACGGGCGTGGCCTCGACTAGTTTCAGGGCTTAGCTCCGACCCGTTAAACTTGTTATTTATTTAGTTGGGCCGGAGCCCAAATGTATTTGTACAGCCCAAGCCCAAAAGTCTGTCGTACCCATTATATGTCATCAAGTCCCCCCAGTCTAGTATTGTTACTGCGTGCGGCGTTGTGCCGCTCTAATTTATCGTCCAAGCGGTTAATATTGGTAGACTTTGTTCCTTTATAGTCCCGACAGGTCTTCCTTCTTCTGCGGACTATTCTTTAAATGTTTAGGTAGATTTGGGTGAGTGTAAATTTACCCTGGCTTTCGTTTCTGACTGACAATGACTTGAGGTCAGTTTTTACGAACTGTCATCACATCTATTTCCTTTTAATCTTATTTGTTGGCTGACTTAGTGGGTTACACGTGTCTTTATCTTGTTGCTCCTTGCATTTACTATACCAAGGGTATAAATACCCCTTTGATTTTTACTGTTTTCTTTTTCGTCTTTTCTACCATTATCGCCATTGTTGAAGAAAAATAATCTTCGAGCTTTTTTATATATGTTTCCACTTCAGTAATCATTTGAAGGTTCGTTAGTTTACCAGGTTAGGCTTTAACTTCCTTTCTTCAACAATGGGTACCATTGATAGTATGAAATCCGTCTTGACCCAGTCTGCTTCCTAGTCGTAACGATAGGATTCGTAATAGTCCTGCCGGTAAAATCGGTGTTTATAGCAGGTTTTTTGATTTTGCCAATTACCGGATCCCCCTTTCTCAGTTTCTGTTAGGAATACGAAAATCCTAGAAAAGTATCGATCACTCCATAGATAACTGTCGTTAGCTCGTTTAGTTATTTTTGGAACCTTAATAGGCTAAGTTAGGAAAAGCCCATGGAAAGCCCATGTAAGCCCATCCATGGCCAGCCTCATTAGGGTATTTATACACCTTTTCATGCCTTGGAGAGGTGGTTGGTTATTCATTTTTCACATATAATACATTTTCTATCTTATGTTTAACTTACTCTCTCTAAGTGTTATCTCAACCCTTTCTTCTCACCAAAACAAATTTTTCCCTTCATCACGTTGTTATTAGATTAGTCTTACGTTTTGGTATTCAAGAGCTATAGAGTGATCGTGCTTAGATTTATGTGTTTACTATGTTTTTTTTATTCGTGTGTTTTACTTCAAAAAAAAGGGCCTCATCTTTAGATTTTTTTTGTTTTCTAAGCTTAAATTCCACACTAAGAGATCATCTACATATGTAGCTTTGATCTAGTATCCTTGGATATAGGTGTGTGTGCCTAGATTCATAGAAAAATCTTTTATTTTGTGTTATTTGGGTTCGTTAGCTTTATAAAGGTCAAAATCTTGATTTTAAATTTTTCGGCTTAAAAACCTTAAAGTTTTCATTTTTCTTGTCCCTATAGGCTTAGTAACACTTTTGGTACAAAATTTTTTGGAAAACAATCGTCAAAAACGTGTCTTTTTGAGTTTTGAAAAGGTGGGTTTCGAGAAATAACCGAACTAGTAGTTTTCAGTGTGTACCGATCTAGTCTATTTCGTTGGAGAAAAACCGAATAGTCACTTTCGTGTGAAACCGAACTAGTCATTTCAGATGTTTGTACCGATCTAGTTATTTCGAGTGAGACCGAACTGTCCCGTTCAGTGACAATCCGAACTAGTCACTTTCAGATGTGAAACGAAAAAACTAGTCACTTTAGTGTGAACCGAAACTAGTCACCTCAGTGTTGAACCGAAACTAGTCTATTTCGAGTAGTGAACAACACTAGTCATTTTCCAGTGATAAAACGATCTAGTCTTCAGCAGTGATAACCAAACTAGTCAAGTTTAATAGAAAGCGAACAACTCAAATTTCTAAATTATACGGTTTATTTCTTTGACTTGTAAAATACCGTGAAACATTAACTTGTTTTCCCGGTTTTGTCAAGAATTGTAAAATCCCGTTGTGAGTTTCAAAGAATTAAAACCCTTAAAGGACAAAACTTAATCAAATACAATTTCTTTCTACCACCCGTTCGATCCGACAATAATCTTTTAACATACAAATTTCTCAATGACGACTCTTGCTGACAAAGCAATTCTTTCGGGTGCCGACAATCGTCCACCTATGTTGGAAAAAGATATGTACGATTCTTGGAAAAGCATAATGGAGCTATACATGATGAATAGACAACATGGACGAATGATCCTTGAATCCGTTGAAAATGGTCCACTCATCTGGCCTTCAATTGAGGAAATGGAGGTGACAAGACCAAGAAAAATATTTTGAGTTATCTGCTACGAAAGCAATTCAAGCTGATTGTGATATCAAGGCAACAAATATTATTCTCCAAGGACTACACCTGAGGTCTATGCATGGGATAGCAATCCTAAAGTCGCCAAGGAACTTTGGAAAAGAAATTCATACTTCTCATGAAGGCACTTCAATGACGGACAACAAGACAACCAATCACCTAATACCCTATCAACTCTCATATAACAAAAAAGAAGAGAACAGAGAGTGTAAGTTTATGTGAATTCGATAAGTTGCTTATAAGAAGGGGAAAACTACGTTATTTCTCTTGAGAAATTTTTCACTGCTACACAACGACATGAACATCTACAATATGAAACTAGACATTTTCACATTGTGTACATCGTAAGTTTTTTGAATAATCTTCCTCCTGAGTGTGAGCAAATTTGTAACAGATTTGTCAAAATGGTATTGGGAGTTGTTACACAACTACAATTGAGCAGGCTTCATGCTTTACTTGGTGCAACAAATTTCATGCAAATGCAGGTTCGTTTAATGCATGAACGCAATCAGATTCGCTTGCTTTGGTTGTACACCATCAGATGACCCTAGGTCTCCTTATACAACTCATCAGGGCAATCATACAAAAACTTTAATTTTAACACAAGTTTCACCATATCAGTCTTCTACTGCCTGGGTTTACCTTATCAGTCTTCAACAATACTCAAATAATCAATTCTCAAAACGCCTTCCTTTCAATCATTATCATCAATGATTATCAGATCATCGTTAATCACAACGTTTTATCTCCACATCATCCATCCCTCAATTGTAATATGTCCCAAGTTAACCAACAATTGAATTTCCTTAACTAGACTCAAGTCTAATTATTCCAGTGTTTCAGAAAGGTGATGATCCCATTGATGCAATCAATCACATGATGTTCTTTCTTGATGCTGTTGAACTTCGTTATCCAATTTTTTATTTTCCCCCCCCATATAACCAAAAAACAGTTGAGGAATTCGTCAAACCCTAGGCAACAAGCTACCATTAATGATGGCAGAATAACCTTATAACCAATTCAAGGGAGACACACTTCTTTTCCTGCGGGTACCATAAGGACCTACACTTCGGGAGCAAGTGGAAGCAATTATGGGAAACAAAGGATTGTTATTTGTTACAACTGCAAAGGGGAAGGACCTATGTCCAAACAGTGCACTAAACCTAAGAGGAAAACAGGAGTTCGTGGTTTAAGGATAAAGTGTTTGTTTGGTACAAGCTCAAGCAAGGTCAAATTTTAAATGCGGGAGAACTGGATTTTTAGCAGATCCGGGAATTGCAGCGGAAGGTCAAGCCAACAGACTGTCACTTACCACAATGCTGCTTATCAAGCTGATGATTTGGATGCATATGACTCTGATTGTGATGAACTTAACACTGCCAAAGTTGCTCTTATGGTAATTTATCTCATTATGGTTCAGATGCTCTCGCTGAGGTACACAATCATGATAATGTGAATAATAATATGATCAATCTAAGACCTGTGAATAAGCGATGTCGTCTTCTGAAAGTCGAATTTTGTGAACATTCAGAGACTAAAATAACAGTGATAGCAAAATCAGTTCTTTTATTCTATATATTGTGATTGGATCACTAACAGGAAGCTTGTTCAGATTCTAACCTCTACAGCCACAACAATGATGCAATGATATTATCTGTGATTGAACAACTGGGAAACCAAGTAGTTAATTTATACCAAGATAATCTGGACAATAAAAGTGTCAATGATACTTTAACTACTGAGCTTGAAAGATATAAGGAACAAGTTAAAGTTTTGAAAGAAGGACAAAATGTTGATTTAAAAAGTAAAGATAACGTTTCAGATTCAAGTGCATAGTCTGTAGAGATTGATCGTCTTAAAAAACTCTTTTTGAACATTTAAAATAAAAAATAATCTTTATGCAAACAGTTACTCTTCTCAAAAAATGTATTTAAGAAAGAAGAATCTAGGAACATCGATAGAGAGATTGAGTTAGGAAAAGTGACCAAACAGGTAGATCATATTGTTTTTTAAAAGAGATCACTTGCACAAATGTTCCCATGTTGACGAAATCCTTAGTTCTTTCATATGGTCATACCACTAAAAGCCTCTAGGTTGGCAAAATTCCTTTTCTATCTGAAGAAGCTCAGCAGTTGGAACCCAAAGTTTATGATGGTTATGTTCATTAAGGAATACGAGTGCTATTTGTGTTCCTGACTCCGAAGAGACCCTAATGCTTGCTGAAGAGAGTCGTTTAAAAATGATTTTAAAACAACAAGATCCTATTATGTTAGAAAAGAAAGTTAATATTACACCAGTCGATTATGCTGTTCTTAATCAACTTTCTCAAGATTTTAAAAAGATTATGTTCACTTACTGATTATCTGCTTTAACAAGCCTTTTTGTTCTCAGAATTCTATGAATTCTCCGAACCCACTTTTCTTAGTAGGACCCTAAAGTTGAGGTTTCACAAAGAACTTCCTAATAAGTCGGCATGGTTAATACGGAGATTGAAGAAAACATAAACACCATCTTGATGGTTTGACCATGGTTGTCAAGAAAAGCACCTACGACCCACAAACTATCACTAAGGGCTCCGTGGGGGTTCTCGAAAACATAAAACCGATTAGATTTAGGGATGAAAAATAAATTCAATTTGTAAAGCTCTGAAAGGACTTATTTAATACATTCGATCCCAATATATGATTGATGACTTTTGAAGTCCCACAAATGTCTTTCATCAAATGGAAAAACATTCGTGAAACAATATCGTTTAGAGTCAAAAACGTTTGAAGTTAAAATGAATTGAGTTTTGAACGAAAACGAACGTCTTTGGAAACAAAGTCATTAAAACAACAGATATTAGTGAACATAATTATGAATTCTTCTGTAGATATTGCTTCCGAGTGAATGTGTATGAATCTGAAAAATGTCTAAAACTTAAGATTGCGTTCTCAACAAAAAGGATTGCGTGAAAAAAAGAGATTTACGTAAAACTGTTCAAAAAGTTTTACCACTCTTGAAAAATATTGCATCTCTGTTAGAAGTTAAATACCTCAACTTACATCAGGATAATTTTCAAAGGGACCAGTATCAGTTTCAAATAAAAAGTCGCTACCAAATTTTGATCCAATTGTTTGAATTTAATGCATTGAAAGTCCTCCCAAGAGAAAGTCACGGTCATAAAGAAGTTGAAAGAGAGAATTACTTCTAAGTGGAAAAAAAATGAATGAGCATAAGCTTAAAAGGGATTAGAGGAGATTGAAACAATTAAATATTGAATTGGCAATCATAGGTGTGTTTGTCTTGTCAAAGCTTATTGCGAGAATAAGCATTTGAAACAGACCTAATAAGGCAACTTTATGGATCGATTAAACCAGCACCGTATTCGATCAAGAGAACAATGTGATACTTTAATTAATCAAGTAAATCAAAAGTCTGTGGAAATATCTGATTTAAATGCTAGTCGCCAGGAAAAAGTTTTGGTAATTACATCTCTCAAGGATGATTTAAGGAAACTTAAAGGAAAAGCTTTAGTTGATAATGCTGTTACAAAACACACTATTAATCCAGAAATGCTTAAGATTGATGTGGAACCAATAACCCCTAAATTGTTGAATAAAAAAGATAGTCACTTCTGCCTTTATTAAGCCACATCAGGAAGAAGCTATTGTTCGAGGGATCTAGTTGAACAGAATGTAAATCAAAAATATCCCTAGATCATTCCTTAGAATTGCCTGTAGGTATGTAAAATTACTTCAGGAGTTGTTACAAAAGCAGTAAACCTGTGCCTCCCTTCAGTATCAACAATACTGCTGGAAAAATTAGTGGCTGTTGTGGACCCGCAAAGAAACAAGGACACTAAAGTGAGTTAGATTCACTAAGTCCCGTCACATCCTTAGGAACACAATCACAAAAAACAGCCTCTACATAAACCTAGTTTTAACAAAACCTATGTTGGTCTTCTACAGCGAGTAATATGTCTATTATTGCTAGGTGGATCACAGCCTTAGGCAATACAACAGAAAGAAAAGATTCAGTAAAACACCAAGTAGTACTCCGAAAGACTAAAGTAAAAGCCCCACCCTAGGAAAGTTAAATCTAGTTTGAAACAATAAAGATTGTGTTGATGCACCTAAAGGAAGTGTTAATGTGCAGGCATTTAGCTTAAGGCGGAATTTGAAAATAAATGTGGTTAAGTGTAATGGATGCAGGCTTTCTTGTTAATCATGATATGTTTTTTTTTGCTTTTTATCTAAATGTGAATGCTCGTGTAAAATCTAAATAGTATGAATGAAAAGTTCAAAGAGAAAAGTTTGGAAACCAACAGGAAAGGTGTTTACAAATATTGGATACATCTGGAGACCTACTGGTCGGACCTTCACTATAGTAGGAAATGTGTGCCCTTTAACTAGGATTAACACAACTACTGAAGTACCCCGTAGGAAACCACCTGCTCTAGAAAATGAAACACCTAAGCCTGTTGTAACATTGGTTTACTCAAGGAAACCGAGGAAATCTAAAACTAATGTTCCTATTAGCAAATCTAAGGTTCCTAAATCTGTATCTGCTAACAAAAAGGAACCCAGTTAATCTTGGGGATCCAAAGTTTCCGATGTTCCATCTTCCTCTCTTGATGAATGCATGTCGTCTAAATTGTTCTCTGGTATTTGGACTCCGGCTGTTCCAAGCATATGACCGGAGATCGCTCTCAGCTCACTAATTTCGTCAATAAGTTTTTGGGTACAGTTAAATTCGGAAATGATCATGTGGCAAAGATATTAGGTTATGGTGATTATTAAATTGGGAATATTACGATATTAAGGGTTTACTACGTGGAAGGACTTGGACACAACTTATTCTTCGTTGGGCAATTTTGTGATTCGAACCTTGAAGTTGCTTTTCGTCAACACACCTGGTTTATTCGTAATTTAGAAGGTGTTGATCTATTGACTGGATCTCGAGGCAACAATCTATACACTCTGTCTCTTGGAGATATGATGGCGTCCTCTCCCATATGTCTCTTGTCAAAGGTCTCAAAGACTAAGTCCTGGCTATGGCATTGACGTCTGTCTCATCTGAACTTTGGTGCAATTAACCATTTAGCTAGACACGGTCTTATTCGTGGTCTCCCTAAGCTTAAATTTGAAAAGGACCATTTGTGTTCTGCTTGTGCAATGGGTAAATGCAAGAAGAAATCCCACAAACCTAAATCTGAAGACACCAACCAAGAAAAACTCTATCTTTTACACATGGATCTTTATGGACCAATGCGTGTCGCAAGTATTAATGGAAAGAAGTCCATCCTCGTCATTGTCGATGATTACTCTCGATTCACATGGGTTAAGTTCTTAAGGTTAAAAGATGAAGCTCCAGATTTCATAATCAAGTTTCTCAAGATGATCCAAGTACGGCTTAAAGTGATTGTCAGAAGAATCAGAACATATAATGGAACTGAATTTGTTAATCAAACTTTGCGTAAATATTATAAGAAGATTGACATCTCTCATGAAACATCTGTTGCTCACTCTCTACAGCAAAATGGTGTCATTAAAAGACGTAATCGTACGCTAATTGAAGCTGCCCGCACAATGTTAATTTACGCAAAATCTCTGTTATTCCTATAGGCAGAAGCAGTT
>BQNB010109701.1:5838-22702 GCA_026074375.1 Tanacetum coccineum
GGAATTACGATTGCATCCTCGTACCCCTCGGTGGGTGCTTGGAGCAATTGTGCCATAGTCCGGTTATCAGCCATCGGAACTAAGGGATGATTAACAACAGGTTCTTCTAAATGAAATGGTTAAACAACAGCCGGTTGGGCTTGTTGTTGACGGTTACGGTTGCGGTTTGAGAACGAGTGCGCATGCACAAAGTAGAAAAAGAAAATTTAAACTAAATTTAAATTAATTTTTTTTATATTTATTTAAACAAACTATTTTAACGGATAACGAGAAGACAACTTAAACCAAATAATCAAATTTACTTCACGGTAGCTCTTAAAAATTTTACTTTTTAAGGTGAGCCGTATTTCGTAAATGACACAAATGGTAAGTTTTTAAATCTTTGATTCGAGTTGGGAACTTACTAATGGATAATACCTCAATTGAAGGTATTATTTGTTGGTGTTCTTTTACCAACTTTGTTTATTTTATTTTTTAATTATGGACAATTTTTTATATTTTTGATTTTTTTTATATGATAATTATACTAAAAGAAAAGAAAAATATTTTTTACTTTTTACTTTTATTTATTATTATTTTTTTAACAAAACAAAACTTTCAAAAACGAAAGGGTCTTCAAATCACGATCAACAAACTTCAAACGAGAGAATCTTAATCACAAATCCCCGGCAACGACGCCAAAAATTGATACGTATAAAATATAAAATATATAATACGATGGAAAATTACCAATTTACCCTTGAGGACAAAGGTAAAAAGGAAATTCTTCAAAGATCAACAAGCTAGAATCAGAGATCTACAAGCTAAGCTAATTATTTTTGGTTTTTTAGTTGATTTTATGACAGATTATGAAACACTACGATCTATAATTATATAGCTAAAAACATATTAAAAGACATAACTAATAAGCACACTAAGACAATATAAAGCACAAATAAGCAACTATAAAGCAGATTAAGCAATTGATAAGCAAATAAGCAAAACTACACTAAGTATTTAAAAGTAGAATTTGAAATGAAGACTTACAATAAGCTTTAGCTAAACACAAGCTTAAAAGGCTCAAAGAGCTTGTCTACTAGCTCTGGCTTATTTAAAATAAGCCAGTAAAAGTCCATGGAAGCTCATCCTTTGCTAGTTTCCCTTCCATAAGCTCATCCTTATTTAAAATAAGCCAGTAAAAAAGAAAAAGATGCTCTCGTGTGTGAGGATGAAGGGTTTATATAGCCAATTGATGAAGCTTCCAGATGCAAATTCAGTTACACGCTCTCTCTTTCTTGGCCCTTTGATCAAATCCGAGTAAAGAAGAGATTATAAGTGAAAAAGCTTATGAAAACTAAACTTAGGATTTTATTAATACTTAAAAACAGATTACAATGCTTTATAAAAGAGACTACAAGAGCTTGAAAAAGTAAAATTACATTTAAGAAAAAACTGCATAAGCTATTTAATTAAGAAAAATTACAAGAAAAAGAGATCCCCATGTGTGTGAGTGAGGGCTTCAATTTATAATGCCGAGGAGATGCTTCTAGGCTCCTTGGTTGTTACACGCTCTTCTCAATCTTGTCCGTACATTCCTTCAATCATTGGATCATCACTTAGGGCCGTTGGATCAAATCATAGCTCACACGGATTGCCAGCGTGGCAATCCGTGATGTGACACCTTGTGCTTGTTTTAGGCAGGCTCTAGTGTAAAATCTTGCATCTTTATGTGTTTCTTCACAATCCACATCTGATTCCCTTTGTAGGTATTGGCCAATGAGAAAGCTTGGTGACGTTTTACTCTGCCATGTCAGTCATATGTACTTGAATTATCCTTTTTGTCCCTTAATTAGAGTTTCCCCTTTGATTTGACCTGTGGGTAATTGGGGAAGAAGGAGATGAATAGTAATAAGGCTTTACCCGCCTTTTTTAACTGAAAAGGGGTGCGTTTGATTATTTTGGCTCGGGCGTGTTTTGTTTGACTTTGGGTTTGGGCAGGGTTTATAAGAAATGGGCTTGGATTTGGACTTTTATAAACCGGATATGGTTTTAACTTTTAAGGACCATTCTTGTAACTTTGGATTTTTCAGGGACTGCTTTGGTAATTTTGAGATTTTTGTCTTTTTGTGACCTTGACTTTGGTTGACCGAGTTGACTTGAGTTAACTAGGGTTTGACTTTGATAGCTTCCTCCTGGCTTTTTTTGCTTGCTCTTCTGTTCCTGTGTTCGTGTTTGCCCGGTTTTAACCGTTTTCTTGTGATTTTTGCTTTATCCGTACCTACACAATAAGAAAGACAAAACAAGTAATATACAAGCCTTTATGTACAGTTTTGGTCTTTTTAGGGTTATTTTGATATAAAACGGATATGTGTTTTCACACATATCAGAGCATCATTGTAAACAATGGCTGTAAATTCATTCTCAAAATCTTTAAAGAAGTCTAAATCATCAACATAACTGGTTGTAGGCTTAGGTGGCGGAAAAGAAGGTATACCGGTTTTTTCATTATCGTTCTCCGAATCTGTTTTCAAATTGTTGACAGAAATCATTTTATAAGAAAACAAGTTTTTGTTACAATTTATTGCGTAATCCTCATCGTCGGATTCGTCAAATGATATTCTAAAGTCGATCTCATCGTTGATAGGAGTATTTACTTGAGATTTGCACGGAAATGCATTCTGAAGTGCAAAGGCATCGTCAATGACTATAGCTGGGAATTCAGCTTCCACAGATCTAAGGGCATGAAGATCGTCATCAACCCTGATCTTCCCATATGTAGCAGTTTCCCAGTTAAACACTCGACCACGCCTACGAGCTTTTTCTTCTTCAAGCTTGATATATTCTTCCATAGTCATGTTGGGATCATCCATCCAGAAATAAACTTACTAGAAAGGCAGTTAAACAACCAATACGTCATATTCAAAGGACTGAATACGTCGTATCACACAAACACAATAAACAAACAAGAATACAAACTACTCTAAACTACACTACTCTTAAAGGTTAGATCTAATCTAATGTTAAAAACCAAAATATCAAATAAAAATCAAGATTAATTTTCACTCCCCGGCAATGGCACCAAAAACTTGATGTGTCGTTGTGTGCTGTATATTTTTATGATTTATGTTTTAAATTTATATTTTGCCGACTAAACCAAAAACAACACTTTAACGGGTAGTGTACCTGATCGGTAGTAGTTTCGTAGTAAGTAAGGTGTTGAACACTTGAAGCCAAGTTAAATCTATCAATTTAATTAATATCTTGGTTATCTAATCTATGTTAATTCTATTATATTCTAAACCTATGTCAGTCCTAATACTAATTGTAACGGGAAAAGGGGGTTTTAGCCTGAGAGACTGGCATGGTTTGGTTGGTGACTACAATCAATTCAAGTCACTTTACGCAGGCAAATTAACAAAAGATAAAAGAGCGGTCGAGCCAAATATAAGAAAACTGTATTAACCATTATTAATCCGATTAGAAAGTTAGTTTGTTTATTAAGTGCAATGATTTCCTCTTTCGAGGCAGTATATCATTCTTAAGACTTAGGCGTTACATCATCCTAAAACCTAGACATATTAATTCTTTCATAATTAAAGCATCCGCATAAAGTATCCTTATTCGTTGATTATAATCTATCTTAGGGATTAAAGCAATGGTGATCTTGTAAAACCCTAGCTCATAGAGACTTTACCCACTTACCGCTTAATGGAGATTTATACACTAGTAGTCCACTTGTCCAACTATTCAATAGAATCAAAACATTATTTGTTGAATTATCTAGGTTCACCTTCTAATTAACTCGATCAATAAACCATTGACAATATCCAATTAACTAGTTAAGCCCGAAGCGTATCCAAGACACAGATTTAGCAGGACAATATTTGTGATTCTATGATTCTAGATGTATACATTACTATATGGAGAGCTATCCCAAACTCTAGATTACTTGGTCCGTATCACTAGATCCAGTTGAATGATAGGTCGCATACAAAAGCGTGTAAACAAGTATAAATTGATAAACACAAACAAGCATTCAACGATAAATCAAGAAATTGAGATAAATAAATACCAAACATTCAGATCTTCATAATAATGGCTAATACCCAAAGATATTAGCCTTCAAACGTCATAATAAATACAACAACAATTATTTAGCCAAGGTAAACTAACCGAGTTAACGAATGATACCAAAAACTGAACGATTACTAAAGTATATGGAATTACACGATGTCTCCTATGGAATTGGTAGCGTTGCTCGAACTCTTCTGCTCTTTTCTCCTCTGAAAATTGACTTTTATGGTTTAGGTATTGATAATATGATTTAGCACCCTTAAAATTTGTTTTTTGTGTTTTGTATTTATAGGGTCTGGAAGTCGGTTCGATACGGCGTATCCAAGGGATTGGATATGGCATATTGGAGTTTCTTCGAGTAGGGACCATGTTTGATATCTTCCAAAATATTCACATACTATATCTTGAATTTGGCGTATTGAGTTCTTCGGGATACGGTGTATTAATCTTCTTTCCTTTGTGGTCTTTGGTAAGTGCAGGCATAGATATGTCGTATCTTCCTTAATGGATACGGTATATTGGTTGTCAGAATCATTAATCTTCAAAATATCTTCGTTTAAGCTCCACAATGCACGCCTTTCGCTAATATTCACCAAGTACTCCATAATTACAACAATTCTCAAATATAAATGATTATGTAACAATTCTTTGCAATAACTATACAAAATGGGTTAATAATATGGGATAAATGATGTTATAAAATAGAGGTTATTTGATGTCATCATGGAGCAATTGGTTATTGGTTTGGTTTTGATGTAGTGGTCATCGTTTGTTTTGGCAATACGTGAAACATGATATAATACTTGGATGATTTTGCTATGATTTGTGAATAAACATGTGTATGAATTCAATGTTATGTTTGTTTGGATCATTGTTTATCTTTTGGTATATCATTGCAATTGAAATAGGCTGAAAGGGTTAATTGTCTTGATGTTTTTTAAATTGAGTTAGCCATACGAATCAATATCATGCTTGTAAGAATTGTGTGGTAAATTGATAAACAACCCAAGTAGAATTATGCTTAAGACCCTTCCTTATGTTGATCGACCGGGTTGGGAGGAATTTGTATGTGTGCATATTTTATATAAACCATTCTTAATGTGCTCGTGATGATGTAGTACATAGGCCGAAAGGATTCTATGTTATCATTGGTAGATATGCTTGTTATTATGATTACCTGTCATATATGACTTGTATGCATTATTTATATAAAGTCTTGCTCTATCTCTATCTATTATGTTATGTGGATCATGCCTTGTTTCTTGCTCACTTTATACACATGTTTTGGCTAATTGACCCGTGATAATCAATTGGCTTTGTTACTTGATAAACAATATGTAAATTGCTACAAATCCTGTGGAACGACCTGGACTTACCTAATACTATATTACACTTCATAGGGTATACTAGCCCAAATGTTGTGTTTTTATTCAAAATTGGTATTTTTAGTTATTATAAATTTAAATCTTGTAAAAACACACATCATACAATGTGAAAATCATTGAGAAAAACTTGAATGATCTATCTTACTAGATGAGATTGAACACATGAATGGAAACCTTAAGTCTAACTAAATGATTCATTGTGTACATCATATTGTATATAGGGATAGTTGTATCATTTTCACGAGTGCAAGATTATTTAAAAACATTGGTGTTTAAGTGAAAGTCGTTAGATAACTACTAAAAGGAACATTATGATGAATGTTGTTTGGATCTAGAAATTCATTCCCGGGCTTAGAATCGTCTCTAGTAATGAAGAAGCTATGGATATACATTACGACAATCATAGCCCAATAGACATAGTAAATAAAACCTTGTGTTTACCAATAGACATAGTAAACAAACCTTGTGTTTATGTGAGATCCAAACATTACAAAAGAAGTGTTCATAGTTTATGGATTTAAGCATAGTGTTTGTTGTATACATCAGTGCTTGTTTTAATTGAGATGATACTCAATCCTAGTCTTGGCATGTTTTCATCATGGATGATGACATTGATGATTACACATGCTTGGCTTAAAAAGCATAGTTGCATTGTAACATTAAAAGAAATAAGAATACTTTACAGTTTGAGAAGCTGTTGAGATAACTGTTTCTAATAAGTGTTTGATGATGTCATACACTTTATGGAATGTAGTGTGACTATACTCATATAAGTTATACTTAATCGAGTGCACACGTAAAAAGTGATAATCATCATAATTATTCAAACTTTTCACTTTTGCACTTTTGTGATATTTGGAAATAAGTATTCTCAAAGTTCCACAAGATCATAACCTAGTTTATTTGTTCATGGAACCTATGTATCATGAACAAGTGCGATTGTCATGACTAAGACATAAGTGTTCAATTAGGACGATCATGCATTGATCTTATTTAGTATCTAGATAATAGAACCGTAAGCAGTTGTATTAAAATAATGAATTGATATACAAGGTACAATCGTTTTTATTTATACTATTGTGTTCTATTTTTTTCATGTTTAATAAATTTATTTATTATAAAGTTGTCCATCGTTAGTCAACGATACAGGAGTATTGTTGAACTAAGACAAATGTGAGTGATGGGTAATATCTTGAATATTAAAGGATGTGTCCGCCAAACTCATAGGTTATTCAATGGTGTTGAATATTGGACTACCCTAACGTATGTGAACTAACTTTATGGATCAACATCCTTAAGTGAATTTCACATATGGTATAGTTTTTGCTCATCCTCAGACTTGAGATGCAAGAAGGTTTTGCATGTGTGGATGACATTTCTTAATTATAGTCAAACTTTATCGTGAATAAGGTAGTTATAAAGGTTACCTTTAAATTTGTTTTAAAGCATATGAATGACACTTGTAGTCAAAATATATTTTTTCGTCTACGTGTTTCTAGAGTTAGATACTATTGGGCCCCTCGATGAACTGATCAGATGTATGCGTGACCTCACCCAATGTAATTAAGATGAATCTTGATTAGTTTGGTAATCTTGTTCAATATCTATGTCTAGAAACAAATAGTTAAAATTATGGAATGACTTTGATCCATATCCATATCCATTTTTAACACTGTATCGATAACAAAAGAGTGATTAAGAGAAAACCATTGATACTGAGATGTTCATGAAACTACACTCATGTATTTTTGGGAGAATTAGCATGTTGCTAGACGCTTACCAATGTTAATATAGTGTATTATATGATCATGACTTTTGCAAGTGGGAGATGTTAGGAAGTGCTCATGTCATATGAATATTTATATGGCTAGAGATACGTGAGCCTATGGGGTCACACACGTATACACCGAGATACCACTTTAATAATGTTTTTAATATACGTCTTGTATATATAATTGATATATTATTGTGTATTTAATATATGTCTTGTATATATATTTAAAAAACTAATATCTATCTCACGATAATACTTAACGGTCGCTAGTTGGTTCGTTTTACGAATAATTAACATTAGGCCTTTTAATTAGTGTGTAATTGTACACAATAATTATCTAAGTCAAAAATCCAATATGGAGGGACTATATTAGAGTTTTTGGATTGGCCCATGGGTAAGAAAAAGGAAACAAGGAGATTACTTGATCCTAAAGAAATTGTATAAGGATTAGAAAAGCTCTAACCACACTCTATATATACAAGGCTTATGGGATCACTTTGATTATCTTTTTGCTTTTCCTTTTTGCTTCCAAAACTAAACAACACATCCCAAAACCCTTAGGGTTTGTCATTTTAAGTTAAAATCAAGAACAAAGGTTTTTGTTTTACGTATCGTGATCAATAACTAACATTCAGGTGGTATTGATTATGCATACCGTGGATACACATAGAGGACACTTAATTTAGTGTCTAGATTATTGTTTTGTGAGGTTTATGTAAGAACATATGGGTGTTCATTTGCTTTGTTATTTCTAAGAATCAATAAACTAAAGTGTACACTTTTTGGTTATTGTTTTATTTTAATTAGTCACGCCATACGCGATCCCATTGGGACATATCCGCTATGTATATTAATCTTGTTCGAAACACAAAAAGTGTTGATTACATGGCCAATTTATCTAGTTTATAATTTGTAGGGATTAACTAGTGCAAATAGGGAAGGACTACTATGTAATATGTAATATTCCTAAATTGCTTCCTAGTCCCTCCTCCCTTACTATATAATGAGGGCTAAGGAAGGGTTAAGGGGTGGTGATTTCTCTTTCTTATAATCTAATATTTCTTTCTTTATCTCTTCTCCCTCTCCTCTCATCACCCACGCCACCTCTTTTTCTCTCTAGGTGGCGTCTCTCTCTACTTTCTCTATAAAACTTAATAGGGTAGTATTTTGTATGATAATTAATCTTGTATCAATTCTTATCAAAACAACACCGTGCAACACTCCAAGATGAAACACATCATAGTTCGCTACCACTTTATTAAAGAGCAAGTTGAAAATGAGGTTGTTAAGCTATATTTTGTTAAGACCAATTATTAGCTGGCAGATAAGCACTCGTGAGAGAACGCTTCAAATTCCTGATCAACCGCCTCGGTATGCAAAGCATCACACCGGAACAGCTAAAACGTCTTGCAGAGTCAGACGAAGAGTAACTCGGTTTGGTACTTCATGTATAGTACATAGGATATACAATACTATAAGCAGATTAGTTTATAAAAACAAAAACAACAAAAAGATTTTCTTTCTTTCAAATTTTTTTTCAAAAATCAAAATACAAAAATATAAAATTTCAAAAAACAATATATAAAATTAGAAAATTTTCAAAAACCATAAATAATCTTTTCGACATGTCTTTAGAATCGATAATATCTACGACCTTAGAAATGTCATTCAATAATGACACGGGATTGTAGATAAAGTTCGACTAAAAGTTTAAAACATTTTAAAATCTCAAAATTTTCTTATGGCTTGTTATTAAATATTAGATAACAACCCGGTCCCTAAAGAAAAGAAAATTGTACGCTTTAGTGCAATTATCTTTAACAACGAAAAGAGAACTCTTTTTGGTCTTGAGTTTAAAGATTCAAAACATTCCATGTTTTGAAACTCAAGAACATGACTTGTGTATACTTTGCTACACAACTCGCACTTTCCAAAAAGGAAAATGTACGTCGAAACGTACATTTCGTCCTGGAAAGATTAATTTTCTTTATCTTTAGCAATTTTTCTCAAAATGTGTTTATCAAACATGCTCGAGTTAAACACATTTTTCAAAAATGTTGGAAATAAAATCTGAATTAGTTTTGTCATTTAAATGGAAAAAGATTTTCAAGAAAATTCGAACGCTCAAACAAATACAAAAAATCTTTAAATAGACTACGGTCTTTGTTAGAGGGGGAGAACGAGCTTTTACATGAAAATTTCCAAAAATGTTCAAAAATAATTCATTAAAATTAAATTGGGAAAAACGATCCAGAATTTTGAACACTCAAACAAATTCTACAGCTCTTTAAATAGAAAACGGGTATTTGTTTGAGGGGGAGAAATTAATTTTTAAATCAAGAGATTTGGAACAACTTAAACAAATTCTACAGCTCATTAAATAGAAAACGGGTATTTGTTTGAGGGGGAGATATTATTTCAGAAAAATAATTTTTTCAAAAAGAATTGTAAAAATGATTTTGAAAAAGTGTTTAAGTTAATTAATTGATCATCATTTGAGGGGGAGTTAACGAGATTAACTCCGAGACTATGTTTGAAAAATAGGTTTAAAACTTAAGGGTAATTAGTGTAACTTTAATTTTTTATATATCTTTAGGACCTAAAAGGCTAGCTAGTTTTATATTTAAGGTGTTAGAGGTAATGCTTAAACTTTAGGCTAAGTTTAATAGAGTTTAAAATCTCTAGGGACTCATATTGCCAAAACCTGAATCCCCTCCCTTTTAATAACCCCCAACCAATCCATTTAACACACACAACACATTTTACCAAAACTTTTCTCCTCCCTTTCTTTCTCTCTTGTGGATCGGTCAAATCTAAGCAACCAAAAGAGACCATTTTTGATCAAAGGTAAAACACGGAAGTCATTCATAATCATCATCTAATCACTCTTGTAACAAGAATTCTTTCATCTTTTCACCAATCTTGAAAAATCAAAGTATTTGATTTAGGGTTCATAAAAATTGAAAGTGTTTAGATGTTAAATTTTCTTGAGGGTTTTTGTAGATAATGATGACACTAGACTAGTGTTAACTCAAATTTAAGTAAACTATTGAGAAAATTGATCAAAATAAGGGTGTTTGTTGCGTGTTACCAACCGAACCACATAAAGGGTGTGTTTGTTTTGATTGTTTGAATGTATTGTGTTATTTGTTAGCTTAATTTCACTAATCTTGCTAGTTGGAACTAAAAGGGTTTAATCTTTAAGCCTTAAACACAAAGACTATAGATTTTTGAAGCTTAAGACTAAGTGTTTGATAAAATGCTTGTGAAGACTTTGGTGAAATTAAAAGACTCAAGACTTAAAGACTTTAAAGACGAAGACCTGAAGTCCAAAACCGAGCCAAATAAGCCAAGCTCATGGATCGGTTGAACCTTGCCAACCAACCTACGCCTAGATCGGTTAGCCAAGAACAACTGACCCACCAAAGTCGGTTAGTCAAGGCCAACCGACCCATGGTTTGGTTGGTCACCAAGGTCCAACTGAACCATGGTTCGGTCGGTCACCATGGTTCGACCGATCCTCATTGATCGGTTAGTTATTGGTCCGAATACAAGCCCACCAAAAGTCTACCATTTGAAGCCTAAAATTGTCTTGGCCCATTTAAAGCCCAATAAGACTTTTAGCCCGTTTCAAGCCCAATACCGTTTGGCCCAATGTTCAAGCCCACCGATTAATATTATTTGACCCGGTTCAAAGGCACATTGGACCGAGACTAAGTTTGAATTTTATTTGACCCTCGTCTCGCGTTTGACCAAAATGATATATTTTTCATAACTTTTTATCAATAAAACACTAAAAGATTCGAAATTTCAAATATCAAAATGAAAAGGTATTAAATAATTCAAAAAAATTCATAAATAAGTGTTTAAAACTTAATGACATTTTCAAAAAGTATTAAAGTTTTTAAAATCACAAAAAAGAACGGATTATTTAATTAAGTATTAAAAAGAATATAATTAATTGTGTAAATTTTATACGATTTTTTTTCTCGTAAACTTAATCTCAAAAACCTTGAACTTAGATGATTAGATAGTTGACTTAGTTTGAACATGTCTATGGATTTTGACCGTTGACTTTGATTGTGTCGTTGACCATTGACTTTGACCATTGACCAAGTTTGACTTTCTTAATCTCGTGCTTATTAAGTTCTTGTGATATGAAATTGATTATGTTTCTATATGAATGAATATAAGTTTTATCTGTTATCTATGATTATGTTTCTCATTAAATGTGTTATATTTGGATATATCTCTCGTAAATTTCACCATAGTGCACTAGGGTATTATTAATAATACTCATGGTCGATCTTCAGATATACCCCACTATTGAAGTTGATTACTATACTGGTACTTGTACCATGTGTGGTTTTCCTGAGGCACTTAATCTCATTCGGGATGAATTTCCAAAAATATAATAGTAATGATGTGTGCAGATTTTATAAACTTTATTGTTATAGATTTTTACACGTTATTGTCTATTGATTTTCAAAATAACACAATGCCTTTGCAAACTGGATTTCCAAGACAAGATTTCTTTTGAGTCTACTTTGAAATAATTTGACTAAGAGTTATTGATAAATCAGGATGGCTATTAGGGCTAGTTGTCACCTAAAAGCTGATAATGTATCCCATTTAGCAAATCAGTGTATCTTCGGGGCTCAAGGATATTTTACTAAAAGGAAAACTCATTCTCATGCGAAACAATCATTTTCTAAAAAGTTTTTCTTCATACAAATGATGTTATTTCTCTAAAGATTGGTTCAGATGAACACTTTTAAAGCATGAGAAAATTCAAAGTTCTCGTTCATTCTTCCATTTTTTATCTCGTAGAAATAGTATCCAGAACTTAATTTTAAGTGAGAATAACTAAGAACAGAACGAGAGATTAAATTCGTATGTGAAAAGAAAAGAACATGCGTCTTGTGTCAGCAAAAGCAAGAATAAAGGCACATGAGAAAAAATGACATAAATATGGACAAAAAGAAATGCTCGTCCATACAAAACAGACAGAGTGAATAAAAACAAAAAATGAAATAAATTCATATGAAACTAATCAAAGTTTTAATCTTATTCTTAGAATTCAACATGTCAAGAACAAAGTCTCAAACTGAAATTATCTCTGAAGAACAACTGGTTCCGCGTGCTAACTGACTTTTCATCAAGAAGAACAACCAGTGTGTCGCTTCAGATTCATATATGACCAATACAATGCTATGATTTGTCATTGAAATTCTAAGACACCACAAGCTATACAAACCGGTTTCCTTAACTACAACCGTACCGATCATCTACATACACTAGTTTTGGACAACCATCAATCATAACAAAAACAACCATCAATCACAACAAAAACAACCATACATTCACTTTTGAACTAGACACTCACACTTTCACTCTCACACCTGGGCTACTCAGAATTGTATTGCAGATGCCTCCACCTGATCCCAACAACACTTATATCAAACCTCCCGCACAAAACCAAATTTTGGAATTTATTAAGACACTTGGTTATGATAAAGATCCTAAAATAAAGATGATTGTCATTTCAATAATGGTCGCCACAAGACTTCATCAACCATGAAGAGATATTCTGAGTGTATTCAACAGATGTCTTACGGGAAAAGACTCAAGCTGGGACATAGTTAGACTTCTAATACTTTAGATTCTTTGGGGTATCGTTTACTCTGCCAATTTGGACTTCGCATCATTAATTTGGGACGAATTTGAATGGCAATCAGTTGAAAGATCATCCAGACCATCAAAGATGTCTAAACTGTTGTACACCCGCTTCACCAAGCTTATCATTAACCACTTCCTATCAAAAAACAAGAGTATTCCTCGCAGATCAAGTTCCAAGTTGCACAGTTCACAAGATAATTAACCCATAACCAAATTGTCAAACACTGTAAAAGGTAACTACAAGTCTGGAATGGAGATTCCCGATAAAATGATCAGTGATGCAATCAAGAAGTTAGCAGGGTACAAATATTATATGGCTAAGAAAGTGGAAATTAAGAAAGCTAAAATTGTTGATGAACCAAAAGAGCAACACGTATCTCCAGTCAAAAGTGGAAGAGGAAAAGGATTTATGTGTTATGGTGACCAAGCAGTGAATGCTCCCAACAAACTCAAGAAAGATGTTGTGCCAAGGAAAACAAGATCTCAGACAATCGTTGAAGAAACAGTTGTAGGTGAACTTGCAAATTCCATTAGTATTCAAGAACAACGCACTCAATGACGTCGAAGGAGTCAATTGACAATTGATAGCCAACTTGATGATACAGTTGCGTATACATATGCTGAGTGGGGATAATAACTCAAAGGTCCCATAATTGATGATCCAGCAGTTCAATCATTGTTAAACTTACAGAAAGGATCAAAAGCTAGCAGACTTGAGAGTTTAAAGCAAAAGAAGCAAGCAGTTGCAGGAGAAGGATCGAGTGCTGCTCATAAAAAATACTATGATGCATCAGATAATGATAGTAAAGCTACACTCTACTCTTTAAGTTCAGACAAAATAGAGGAAGGAGCAAATGAAACTAATGAAGCTGACGATTCTAATATGGACTTATCTGATGATAATTCACAAGGAGATGATAATGTTGCAAGGTATGGAGTGTTCATGCATAACAAGTCTACTACAACACCCAATTCTACCTAACTTAGTCTGACGGTTACAAGTTCCTCTCTAAACTTCATTCGGACCTTGCTAGATGAAACACCTGCAAATGAATTACCGGATTTTATGAGTCATCCAGTGTATACCGATGCTCAAACAACCTCAGTGGTGCATAACCCAGAGGAAAATCCCGAGCTAACAACCTATATATCAGGTGCATCCGAAGTACCACTTGGTACACATATAGATGTTCTAGCAACAAAACCTTTACTACAAGAAATGTTCCCGGATGAGTATGCTCATCATATACCATCTCTACTAGCAAACAAAATTCTCTCTCCTACACCAACTCCCCAACCAAGCTTACTCTAAGCCAAAGCAAAGAAGCTGATGCAAAAGTCAAAAAAGAATATGAGGAAAATCAACTTCAAGAAGGCAGTCGCATAGAAATTTAGAGAATATGATCAGAAGCTGGAAGCTCTCAAAAATTTCAACGTTTCTAAAGCATTTGAAAAAGCTATCCAAGCAAGTCTTCTGACAAAAATCAAGAAGCTTCTGCCTACTCATATCATGAAAGCCGTTGAAAGCTATGTTAAGCCTCGTCTTAACAACTTTGTGCTCGAAGTTATGAAGAACAACCAAATCAATCTATTCACTCAATCATCCACCTCCACCGATGATCTCTTAGAAATGGATCTAAAGTTAAAGTTGTTGAACCGAATTCATGAGAGCCAGTTAAATATGACTCATCTTACTAATCAGAAGCTTTATGACACTCTATATGAATCCGTCTGTCTAGATTATGATGCACTTAAATCTCAAGATGCAGAACCATCCTTTCACAAAAGGTCTCATGACAATCAGGATTCTCTTAATAATCATGAGGGGGAGAACAAGAAGAAACGTCGAAAGGATGTCGACGAACCTTCTTCTAGATCATCAAGGCGAAACAAATCTCCTGTGATTCATGCACAAGTTGACACACCTGCCATGCAACCCTTAGAACAAGAAGATGAATATGTTAGGAAGCATCCCTATTCATAATGGTTTCCAAAGAAGTTGGGGTTAGCTAAAAGGAGAACGACATGGTTTGATCTACTTTTGAAATCAGATGTTGATCAAAATGAGAATCATATTCTTGGACCATCCACTGTGGCTATAGCAAAGAAGCTTAAAGCAATCATCTAGAATGATGGGCTTGTAATAGCATATCTTAAAGGCAAAAGACTAGAAAGGCTAAAGCAGTAGTACCAGAATGATGTGGAACTCAATACCATGTTAGTCAACTCAAAGTAACAGTGTTAACAGAAGCAAAGTAGAATAGTGATGAAGATGAAGTGTCAAAACCTAGAACGTTTGAACGACACATGTATAAAAATACAAAACTACATCCTTCTTTCTACAACAACGATTTCTACTACCTTGTGTGTCAGAGCACGAAAGAGAAGTACACTACTTCTATCACCAAGCACTATGCTGCCAGATACTACAAACAAGGCATATAAGATATGATCTCTGATAGATGGTGCAAAGAAACTCATCGCTACATCTTTGAAGCCCTTAATGGTATTCACCATTGGGAAGATAGTAGAATTGACTTCTTCAAAGCAGAAATGAGTACAAGAACTAAAGGAAGCGTCTACTCAGATTTAAGGATCAAATTAGTTATTCGTGTAGTAGTAAAGAAGAAATAGGGTTATGGATTCTGATAACGCTCATTTTATACATATTTTTACGTGCGTTACCAATGCTTTTATTTATCTATTTTGGTTAATTATAAGAACTTTCAATACTTAATCGAGTATATTTGCTATTGTAGGTTCATGGTACGTGTCGTGGAAGAAAACAGAAGAATACATGAAGATTTGAAGCTTAAATGAAGAAATAACTTAAGCTGAACGCTTCTCAACACCTGTCCACTGTTTTGGCCATAACTCGGTCATACGAACTCCATTTGTGGTATATTGGTTATCACAATACAAGCTTAGGAATGATGGGTTGGCCGAATTTTTAAAGAGAGAAAGTGACTAGTCTAGTGAGAGAAAACACCTTTAAGTGTGTGTATTATCAAATGAACAACCAACCCCTTGCCATAGCTGGAAAGGGGTATTTATACAAGAGTTTAGATGCCCCAAAGGGCTATGGTATGGGCTTACAAGTGGTTAAAATACCCGGCCCAGTACCATGAGTCATACGTTTACTATTAAACTACGAGCTATGCTATTCTAGACAATACACAGGGTGACCGAGCCTTTTCTTAAACCTAACAATCTCCCCCTAAGGGAGGTTACCCCTGAAAATACAATTTGAATTCTAGCATTCTAAGTCTTGATCTTCTGACTTTAGCTCGTAGACTTTGATTCTTCATTCTTTGCCTTTATTGTACATTATATAGTGGTTCTTGAGCTTTGTTCCTTAGACTTGTGTGATCTTTGAGCTTTCTTTGAGATCATCATCCACAATAAATCTCTTAATTATCCTTGTTGCGGAATATTGCCTTCATGTGATGTGGTGACCTTCGGACCCGCATGCTTACATTTTTTCTTGATCATGATATTACTTCTTAGAGTTGCGGAAGCTGTGTTGTAGGTCTTTCAGTTGTCATGATGTCTTTGATTAGAAACACTAAGTGTGAGCATGGGGTAATGAATTGACTCCACTGGAATGAGGTATCTCCATCTCCATCTTTACTTGAACCTGTAATAAAACAGTTAGCAATAAAGCATGTGGGCGAATATGGCTTTGTCATTCTCCCGAGTCTGGTTGGATTAACCTCTGGATCCGTGAGGACCGACCTGTGATCAGGTAGATTCATCTTAAGACAAAACTCCTTGACAGGATTTCCAGTATAAGTATCGGATCATCAAATGTAAATCCATCAGAGTCATCATACTTGCCTGTTCTCTTTATCGGAACGTCTCAAAGCAGACAACACGACAAGAGTGAATCGGTTAGTTACTATCTTACTGATTAGAGATAAAAATTGATTTGAAAATCAATCGATGCGACAATTGAGAAAGTATTTTTGTGTCA
>BQNB010109702.1:0-20293 GCA_026074375.1 Tanacetum coccineum
ATAGTCCTCTTTTAGGTGGTCACACATTTGATAGAGCTGAAGGTGCCCTGAACCTACAGGAGTTATCTGTTTTATGTACTAACTTGTCTAACAGGGTTCTTGCCTTGGAATCTATTAAGGATGCACAAGCTACAAAAATCAGTGCATTGAAATCTAGAATCAAGAAGTTGGAAAAGAAGTGCAAGCCAAACATATCCCACCACAAGGCATGGTTAAAGAGTGTGAAAAGATTATCCATGAAGAAGAGATTTAGAAAGAGGGAGTCTGTATCTAAACAGGGGAGGAAAAATTCCAAACCTGAATCAACTTTGGATGACAGTACTGTCTTTGATGATCAAGATCATGGTATGGAGTACATAGAAACTGAGGAAGCTGTGGATGAGGGGAGGCAAAGTGGTGAAACTAAGGAGGTTAAGTTAACTGATGATACAGAAGTTGTTGAAGACATGGGCAGTGGTGATAAAGGAGGAAATGCTGAAGAACTAGTTAGTACAGCTAGACCAGAAGTTAGTACTACTAGACCAGATATTGATGCTACTAGGCAAGAAGATATTGCTGTTGAGCCTAAAACTCCTCCTATAACAACAAGTATATTTGATGATGAAGATATCACCATGGATCAAACATTGATTAAGATGAAGGAAGAAAAAGATAAAGAAAAAGGAGTGTCAATTAAAGATGTTGATGATTCTTCAAGATCTGCAAGATCTATTCTTACATTGAAGCCACTTCCAACAATAGATCCTAAGGACAAAGGTAAAGGGGTCTTGAAGGAGGCACCAGTAAAGAAAGTCAAGAGAAGTGATCTGGATGCAGCTCAGATTGCTAAAGATGCTAAAATAGCAAGACTAGTACATGAAAGGAGCTAGCAGAGATGGAAAGAGAAAGAGAGGAAAGACAGAGACAGGATCAAGCATCTGTGGACTACATTGCTAGTTTATATGATGAAGTTCAAGCTAAGATGGATGCTAGTAAAGAGTTAGCTGCTAGACTGCAAATGGAAGAGAGAGAGATGTACACAATAGAAGATAGGTCAAAGCTATTAGCAAAATTCTTTAAAAGGAGGAAAAAGTTACTTGTTGAAGAAAGAGCTGCTGTTGTTAGAAACAAACCTCCAACAAGAACACAACTAAGGAGTCTAATGATCACCTATCTTAAACATATAGGTAAATATAGACATAATCAGTTGAACAAAAAGACATTTGAAGAGATGCAGATTTTGTGCCTATTGGGTTTGAGAGAGATGAAAGATGATTGATAAGATGAACAAGAAAGCAGCTGGTATGGGTGAGGAAGAGGTTCCTGGAGAACCTGAAAGCACTAAAGTTGAAGTTAAGCAAGAAGGACGTGAAGAGAACATCTCAAAAATATCAGGTAGGAGACTGAAGATGAAAGCTACAAAGAAGTCTAAAAGGCAAAAGACTAATTCTGATCTTGAAGAAGAGGAACAACTAAGAGCTTCTCTAAAGATAGTTCCTGATGAAGAAGAAGAGATTGATTATGAAGTTCTGGGCACGAGGTATCCAATTGTTAACTGGGAATCTGCATTTTATCATACTGATAGATATGGAGTACCTCATGACTATTACAGAGTGTTTAGAGCTAATGGAAGTTCAAGATATATCAAGACTTTCACTGAAATGGTTTCAAGATTTGATAGATTGGACTTCATTGAGCTACATAGTTTAGTGATGCAGAGATTTTCAACAACAACTCCTGAAGGAATTGATTTAGTTCTCTGGGGAGACTTAAGGATTATGTTTGAAGAAACTGCAGATGATGATATTTGGAAGAATCAAGAGAAATGGATTATTAAGAGTTGGACTTTCTATGAAAACTGTAGAGTTCATATATTGGCATTAAAAGATGGTATTGAAATTCACATGCTTGCAGAAAGAAGGTATCTACTTATAAGGGAAACTCTTGAGACGATGATGGAGTTGAGATTGACTGCTGAATCTGAAGGTGAAGCTGTTCTTGATCTGCTCATATTTATTCAAAAATAGATTGATGAGTTTTGGGGCCAAGATGGGAGTGAGAAGGATATTTGAGTGTTGGTTTTCTGACCACACAACAAATGGTCATCAGTTCACCATGTCTAACAGACATCAAGAACTGGCTAGTCCAGAAGCAAACGGCTTTTGGTAAAGACTTCTCAAATCCATTTACAGCTGATAGTTTGCTAAAAACTATATGGTTCTCAACTCACCATACTTCACAGTAAAGAGTTGGCTAGTCCAAAGCAAACGGCTCTTGGTAAAGACATCTCAAATCCGTTGATAGTTGGTAGTTTACTAAAAACTATATGGTTATCAGTGCACCATGTTATAGCAATGAAGCATTAGTTATTCCAGAGTAAACGTCTACTGGTAAAGAAATATCAAATCCGTTTATGGCTGGTAGTTTGCCAAAAACTACATAGCTAACTTAGTTGGTATTTTTGATGTGTTGTTGAAAAGACTGGAAGCTAATCAAAGTTGAAGTTTAAAAGGTTGTAATGTGTTTGGATACATCCTCATGGTGTTCAAGAAGCTCAAGATGAAGAAACATGAAGGTTGACAAGTAAACATCATGTTTAAGGGAGGATTGTTGGGATTTAGAAGACTTTACAACTTACTACTGTTGGTTCAACATTGGTGCTGCTAGTGAAGATTTAGTGCTGCTGAGAAAGATTGAAGAAAATAGACTAAGTCTTTAATACTGTTAGAGTATAGTTAGTACTGCCAGTACATTGTTAGTACTGCTAGTATAGTTAGTGTTGTTAGTAGTAAGTTAGTGCTGCTACCATATAATAGTTAGTGCTGTTAGGAGATATACATAAGTTAAAGTAGGAATAGATATGCATTATCTCCTCACACATTTTGTAAGCCCATTAGGGTTTCCTTGGTGTATAAAAGGAACCCTAAGCATAGTTAGAAGATATAGATCAATAGAGATCAATTAGCAATCATAGCTTGTAACCTAGTAAGATTCAAGTTATAATACAAAGGTTGAGTTTGATAAAAGTTCTTTTGTGTTTTTCTTAATACTGTTCTTCTTAGCATTGTTGATTAGTTTCTGCATAATCAATAGTGTTCAATAAGTGTTTCATTATTGTTGCTTTGGATTTATCTAAAGTAACAAACCCTTTGCAAGCTAAAGGTTCAAGATCTATTTAGTAAGGGATCCAACAAGTTTCCTCGGTTTCATTTTGCGTTTGTTGAATCAAGATTTTTCCACTAGTGCTTGTCTTTCAAAAATAGCCAAGCGCTCTTGTGCTTAAATTCTGTACCCATGACACTTTTATACACGATATCAACCCTTGTCAACCAATCTTCATCGTTCTCCTCGCTTAGAGCCTTCATTTCGTTCACCAACAAATTAAACCTTCCGACATCTCTATTCAATGGAGTCTACTTTTTAGTCAACATGTTCTTGTACGAACCAGAAATTTGTTAATCTTTGCTTGTTCATTATATTGGTCGATAACTTTTTACCAAAACGTCTCATTTTTATTCTGAACTGACGTTTGCATCCTCGGATATTTTTATGTAACATTCCACCAAAAGTAACTCATCATCTTTTGTATGATCAATATCTAAGTCACACAAAGAAGATTACACACTAAATCTAGAGAGAGAAAAGGTTGGTAACTTTCTAGAGAGAGAAACAAATAAGAGTGTGCTTATTCTCAAATGAACCAACACCCTCTCCATGTGTGGAAAAGGGCTTATATAGTACATGTATGGCCGGTCACCCATGGATAGTCCATGGGTTGACCCTGTTAGTTTAGAACTTAATTAAACATTTACGCTACAAGCTAAGAACTAATATATTGGTAGTGGCCGTGTATTTTTTTAATTCCTAACAATCTCCCCCTAAGGGAGGTCACTCCAATTTACAAAAGACTTAAACTTAGCATTCTATGAATGTTCTTCAGTCTTGCTCGTAGTCTCGAATCTTTGTACTTTATCTTATGACATATGTAGCGATTTTTGATCTTGAGCTTGTTCCAACATGCTTGATAAACCGTGAGCTTGAACTTTATGAGATCATCAATCTTGCATTATCACTTGAACATCTTTGTGATTCTTTGCCTTCTTGCGATCTTGTGTCTTTTGGACCAACATGCTCATACTTTTCTTCATCTTGAAAGCTGTCTAACGATCTCCCTTGATATCATTTGACTTGAACACTTTATGAATTCAAGGAAGATAATGAGTATCAAATTTGCGGAAGACTTCAGTAACATGTACTTGAGCTTTCATCATGTCTTTATATTTATCAATCGAGCATGAGCATGTGGCTTTGAATTCGACGCAGTTGGAATGGGGATCCACCACCTTCGTATAAATATGATATTAATAGGTTAGTAATAAACAGTTTATATCGACGAACATGGCTTTGTCATTCGTCCTAGTTTGTTTGCGATAACCTCTGATTTCTCGTTTTACAGTATGAATATTGTACATGTGATCATGTAGATTCACAGAATCTCCTTAACAAGGTTTCTAGCTCAAAGTGTTGGATCCTCTAAATGCAGGTGCATCAGATTCACCGTACTTGCTTGTTCTCATTATCGAAACGTCTTAAAGCAGACAACACGATAAGAGTAAATCAGTTAGTTACTATCTTACCGATTGAGTCGTCAAATCATTTATGGGACCAAATCGATATCTAGTTGACACTAGTTTGATTTATGTAGAATCATAAAAGTTGCCTGCCGCAGTGTTGTTTGATGTTGACACTGGAAGGGTTTTCATTAGTCACTATGAAATGCTAAAGAGCACCACTTTGAATGTTTAGGCAAAATCAAAAGGATAATGCATAGGATTCTATAAATATCACTTATGTTCACAGTGTGTTAGCCTTAAAATATGGTGACATATCGGAATTACATTAGTTTTCATTAGGCAAGAACTACAGGGACTATAACTGTTAAGATAGTATAGTGTCCCTTGTCTTGACCTATATATACCCCCTCCATACTTCCATGGAGGGGTGAGGATTCATAATTTTGTAATAAGGTGTGTGTGTTTCTCTCTCTAGAAAACGCACATCTTCCCTTTTCTCTCACTAATGATATGGCTTTCTATTTGTTCAATCCTCCTCGACCTCCGGATCTTTCTTGTTAGCTTGTGAATCTTATTTGTAACAATTGGTATCAGAGCTAACCGGGGGTGTATTATATTCGTGTGTGTTGTGTTAGTGATTTTGTTTTTTATGAGCTCATTGGTTCGGCGTCGTTTCTTGGCTTAAAAGCTTTTAGTCGTGGTCATTTCGTGTGTGGCTAAGACAAACGCAAGGACGCTAAGAAGAAAAGGGTTTCAAGGACCGAACTAGATCTCACTTCAAGGATCGATCGAGTGATTTTAGTTTGGACCGAACGAGGAACTTTTAGCTTGGATCGAACGAGCTTCTTCTTGCTAGGACCGATCGAGTAACTTTAGTTTGGACCGAACGAGGGCTTGTTAGCTTGGACCGAACGAGTATCATCCTTTGAGGATCGAACGAGTCTCATCCTTCGAGGATCGAACGAGTGGTGTGTGTTTGAATCGAACGAGAAGAACCGAACGAGCGGACTCGAACAAGCGGACTCGAACAAGCGGACTCGAACGAGCGGACTCGAACAAGCGGAACCGAACGAGCGGAATCGAACGAGTGGAATCGAACGAGCAAATTTTTTTTTTTGGACCGAACGGAAATTTTTTTAGAAAACTTGTGTGACGAAAAGGGTTTCAGTAAAACAGCCATAACTTTTGATCCGTAAGTCCGTTTTAGGCGTACCATCTCAAATCGAAGAGAAAAACGAGACGATCACGCTATAAACACCCTTTAGTTGGTTAAGGATTTTTCGAAGGCCAAAAACATCGTTTCTATATTTATTACATTTTTCAGTATTTTATTTGAAATTTTCGTCGCGAAAAATAAAAAAAATTCCGAAATCAAGATCACTCACGGTTTTTCTATTGATTTTATAAAATCCCGTCATTCATTTATCGGTTAAATCATAAGAAATTAAAATCCCGTGAATGTTAATTGATTTCAACAACACAACAAACACGATACATAACACTACAAACGATCCGAATAAGATTCACTAAACGACAAACGGCTAAAGATTCGGATTACGATGGGACAAGTGAACACGGATGTAGAATTGGATATCCTTATTTGACTTAAAGTTGGGTCTCACGAAGCGTCTACTTATTTCATACATCAGAGACTTCCTTCTATATTTCTACCCCCTTTTCTCAAACCCAAATCAACGATTGAGACTTGCTTGAACCGTACGAACGGTTAAGATTGAGACTTGAATTATCTAGTTACCAGCAGATGGGAGGTTGGTTTGCAACCTGATTAACTATCACTTAAAGAGAGTTACATTGTTGTACACATGTCACACGCAGAAGCCGATGTGGATAATTTCAAGAGATGTTGTACTTCTTATACTTTTCTGTGTTGGGTATAGAGTACATTATAGATTTAAATGCAAGGCACCGTTCTTCAATCAACAACATTGCAAGTTTTTAAGTAACAATATGTGGATTTACTCATTTCAAGTTTTGGCATATCGGGTTTACATCACAAAGTATCACAACAATAAGCCGAAGAATTTCGAGGATTGGTGAATGCAAGGCCAGAGAGTTTCAAGTGTGAGATGAAATCAGCAATTCTCACGGCTTCCATGACAAATGGTACTATCAACAGTCCAAAGTACAAATTTTCAAGTTCTTCAACGACATTCATAAACAAGACCTGATTATACCAATTTTTCTGATTCTTGCTTCATTTCCTCTACGATTTCTGAAGACAAGAGAGTAATGCTTCGTTTGGGATTCAAGATTTGTGCTTAAGAAAGACTTCTTGAGTATATAGACGTACAAGACTTGAGCCTTCCGTGTTCGCAACCATCAGGGGGGAAAATGTTTACCTCCAGGTACTTAGTAGACTTTGAAGTTACCATGTCAACTTCAAGGGAAAGGTAGTGTATCCTACTTTAACTTAGCATGGTTTTATGAAGTAATTCTGCATACGGTGAAAAGAATTGTGCTATTTATCGCATGTAACCCCCTAAAAAATATTCACCAAGCCCAAATAGACAAGTACGCAGTGGACAAATGGTGTGGTTGACTTCTAGCAAAATTCCGCTGAGCACGATCAATGTCAAGTAGAAGATTGTTCAACTACAACAAAAGATTCGAAATCTGCTTAAGATAGGGATGTTTTGGTTTGGGGGGGAAGCTATTCAGAAACTTGCAAATAAGTGAGTCTATGAAGAAAGCTTTTCAAGACATGCTGCATGAATTGGGGGAAGATAATCCAGTTCATGCATACTACAATGGTTCCAGGTCAAGTAAAGACAATGAAGATCCAAGCTGGAGTACAAGTTTCAAGACCAGGAGAACTTCGAAGACATCTTCACTTGAAGCCGCTTTGAAGATGTATTTAATGTTGTATTTGTACAAGAATAGGAACATTGTAAGTAATCAGAACCACATATTGGGGGAAGATTGTTAGCCTTAAAATATGGTGACATATCGGAATTACATTAGTTTTCATTAGGCAAGAACTACAGGACTTAAACAGTATAAATAGTTATAGTGTCCCTTTGTCTTACCTATATATACCCCCCAAGTACTTCTCATGGAGGGGTGAAGGAGTCATTTGTAAAAGATGTGTGGTCTAGTTTCTCTCTCGAAGACACACACCTCTTCTCCCATCTTTATCCTTTCTCTCTAATAATATGGGCTATAACATTTGTCAATGCCTCCCCGACCACCGGATCATTCTTTATAGCTTGTGAATCTTATGGATAACATGATGATTTTGAAGTTAGGAAGAGAGGCTAGTGAGACCGTAGGCTTCAAGCAGAGTCATACTCTAGAGATATTATTATGTCATATGAATTGTTTTGATATCTTGATTAGTTATTTGATTGGTTTTAGTACATTTGGATTATGTTTTCCTTGCGGTATACATACTATCCGTAATGCAAGACTCCCCCCCCTTAATCCCTTGTTAGATAGTTCCCTGACACGTTTGTATCTCATTTGTTTTCTAATTTCACTTAGTCTCTATATTGTTGACACCATTGTTTGTGATGATAACCAGTGTTACACCTCGTGTTTCCCTAGTGGGGTGTGACAGATTGGTGATCAGAGCCATGTTATAGAGAAGTAGGTTGTTGAGCCTCAGACTATAACCTAGATCCTCACGAAGATTCATGTTTAGGCTTAAGCATTTAGTAAATAATCAATAGGCGTTTTTCCCCTTTATTACTTGATTTTAATCTTAGTTTTTGTTATTTTTTAGCTATTTTGATTGCTTTATCTGATTTAGTGTGTCTTAACTCTTGATAAATTAAGCTATGCTCCTCACCTTACCATAAAAGTTCCGCATGGGGTTGCCATTACAAAGATGTAGGAGATACATAAACCATGAACAAGGATTGGTAGGCGGGTAGCCGCAAGATCCTATACCGAGATTGACATGTACCCATGCAGATTGAAAGAGGTTGACCATAAAATTAGGTATAATAAAAAAAGAGATAGTAGGTATTAAAGATTGACACAACAGTGTCTGCTAAGATTGTAATAATTACCAAATTTTCCAAAAATTCCCAAATACAAAACCAACCAAGAGGAAGAAAAATGCTCTAAGTTAAAAGCAATCTTGTGCGACTGTAATTTATGAAGCATATTCGTTGACAGTGATTCGATCTGGAGTCAACTGCTAGGAGTATGGACGCTAGGGATATGGAGATGGAAGGATACATGTGGTAGTAGAATCGAATCAATGCTGATATTTTCCCTCTTTATGTGTTATAAGATTTTAGGGTTTTGAAATTGTTTGACTTTGTTTTTGGGAATTTAATAGGATGTTTACTTTTGACTATTGGATTTCGTTGGATTATAATTAAGTAATATGATTTTAAGTGTTGTAAGTGATTTTGATCATTCCATATTGGTTAATTTGTTGATGTGATTATGTGTTATGTTTTTTGTTTGACATTGAGAAGTGATGTCATAGGAGGGATTACACTTGTAACTGGAGGAATCTAATAATTATGGGTGGCCAACATAATTATACACGCACCACAACAACAAACGTACATGTAGGTAAATAACGCGGTTTGATGTCAACATTGTTGTTTGGTTTATTTATTAAGTAATGTATATATATAATATATAATATATATATATTAATATAATATATATATAAATATATATATATATATAATAGGTTATGAATGTATATATAGCAATGTCGGTTTAGAAACCTTTCCCCTCTCATCTAATGCGCATTAATATTATCTTAATCAGAATGGTTCAAAAACGAAAATAGGCAACCCGACATCGCTGCCATCATTGCGCAACAATTGCAAAATATCATTCCCCAGATCGTCACTCAAGTGACAAACAACGTGAATAACAGAAATAACAATAAGAACAACGGGAACAACAATAACAACAATGGAAATAACAACAACAACAATAGGAATGATGGGAACAATGGGTGTTCCTACAAGGGATTTCAGGCATGCGGCCCTAAGGAGTATGACGGAAAAGGAGGTGCGAGAGCACTTACCCGCTGGATCGAGAAGATGGAGAATGTACTTTAAAATAGTGGGTGTTCTAAGAATCAAAAGGTGAAGTATGCTGTCAGTTTGTTTGTTAACAAGGCACTGGCATGGTGGAACACTCAAATCCAGGCAAGAGGCCGTGAAGCGGTAATTGGTATGACCTGGAATGATTTTAAGGCTCTGTTGAGGTTGGAGAATGAATTTTGGAATCACAAGATGGTAGGAGCCAACGATGCAGCTTACATAGATCGTTTCCATGAACTGGACAAGCGGGTTCCACATCTGGTGACACCTGAGTCGGCACGCATCAAGAGGTATGTAGCAGGATTGGCGCCTGAGATTAGGGGAATGCTCAAGGCGACTCAGCCAACAACTATCCAGGATGCAATACTGCGGGCCGGCATACTTACTGATGAATCGATTAGCTGTGGTACCTTGTCAAAGAGTAATGAGAAAAGGAAGGTAGTGGAAGAGACTGGTAAATCTGGAGGGTCATGGAGGGATAAAAAGAAGGCAAAATGGGAGCGGTTTTGTGGTAAATCATCTCTCTCTAAAAATGAATTATTGATAATCAATAATCCAAGTAGTACTAAGTTTATACTTAATCATATGGAGGACTGGAGTTGTAAGGCTGTGTTTTAACTGTCAGAGACCTGGCCATTTTGCTAAAGATTGTCGGGCACCATTTAAGCGAGCAACTCCTGTTAATGCTGTCAGAATGGAGTTTGAACCGGGGACATGTTATGAGTGAAAGCCGAGAGTCATTTTCAAAATACTGTCTAAAATTTTATTTTTATTTTTTAAACCGAGCACCTGGTCAGTGGAAACCTTTTACTATTGAAGGCAATCGAAACACAAGAAAACAATGGGAAGTGAGACTAAAGAAGGGCCTTCAAATGTAATGTGAACTGCGTGGAAAGCTTTAAACGAATGTTAAAGTGTGACGGGTACTTTTTTCTTATGACTGATCCTTTGCTACTTACTTTTTTGATTCCTGGAGCCTGATTAGTTTATTCTACTGAGACTCATTTTGCGCCTTTACTATTGTGAAACCTGTATTTAATCCTGGTTATGTGATAGAAGTAACAGATGGTAAGAAAGTAGAAGTGTTAGGATATTCCGTGACTAACAAACTAAAACTAGGAAATTTCTTGTTTAGGTCAGAAATTTGATATTGTTGGGTCATGGAAAGTTCGATTGTGATTGTGGAAATGTACTGGTAAGTCCCAGAATAAGTGCTAAGATAGTTTGTCATGAAAAGGTGGTTGAAATACCATTGGGAAGTAGTGGGGGATACTTAGGTTCAAGGGGAACGTCTTTAAGCCGCTAAAGTCATAATAATGCCACAGTAGAAGAACCACATTTGAGTGATATATTTGTAGTACGGGATTATTGTTGAAGTATCCTAGAAGACTTGTCGGTGTTACCACCACAACGACAAGTTTGAGTTTCGCAAAGATTTAGTTCCATGTAGCGACGCCCAGTTGCGAAGTCACCAATCGTCTAGCGCACTCAGAAAATGCAAGAATTATCTGGGCATCTTCAAGATTGCAAGACAAGGTTTCATATGAACCTAGTCCAATCTCCGTAGGAGCACCATGTTGTTTGTTAAAGAAGAATGCCTCTTTAGTATGTTGGATCGATTATCGAGACAGAACAAAGTTAACTGTTAAGAACCGATTCCTCTCCTAGAATTGATGACTTATTGAACAACCTACAAAGGTTCATGTTATTTCTCTAAGAAAGATCGTTCGATCGTGTATCACCGAGCTCCGAGTATATGAGGATGTAATCCAAAACCGCGTATTCGAACAAGGTTATGGACAATTTCAGTTTACCGTTATGCCCTTTGGATAAACCAATGCACCAGCGGGTCTTTATGTGGACTGATGACCGATTCCTGTAGAACCGTATTTAAATAAGTTTATTAATTATTCATCGATGACATTCTTGATCTACTCAAGACTAAGGGAAGATCATGAAAGTGCATTTGAGTATTTATGAATTATTGAGGAATGAGAATTGTATGCTAAATCTCCAAGTGTGAGATCGGTTTGCAAGAAGTGCACATTCCATGGTCACGTGGTAATCAGAGTTGGAGTATTCACATGGACCCATGTAAGATAGAGACAGTACCGAATTGGAAAGCCTCTACTACATCGTCTAATACGATTGTTTTTTAGGTGGCATGTTACTACCGTCGCATTTCATCGTACATTTCTCTAAGATTCTAAACCTCTACCTCGTTGATTCAAAAACTAAAAGTATGTGTGGGGGTTGGAACAAGAAGAGGGCTTTCCATACTTTGAAAAAATAATTTTATTGATGCGCCGATATTATTACTTATCTTGATGAAGTTAAAGATTTTGTAGTTTTACTTGTGATGCTTCGAATTCAAGGATTAGGTTGTGTGCTTTATGCAAAAAGAAGTAAATGCTTATAACATTACGGCAGGTTAAAAATCCACGAGAAGAAATTAAGACAACATACGATCTAAGTTGGGAGTAATTGGTGTTTGCTCTAAAAAAAAAACCCTTTGGAGGACATTATTTGGTATGGTACGAAAAGTGTCATTTACACGATCATAAAAGTATTCAACGACATATTTGATCAGAAATGAGTTGAAAATGCGCCAAGGAGGTGGATCGCATGTATTTAGTGATTATGAATGTGAAATTCGTTATCATCCAGGTAAAGCGAATGTGGTGGCTGATGCATTAAGTATGAATGAACGGGTGAAACCTAAACGTGTACGGCAATGGCTATGACTAATCTAATCAGTAGTGAAAAGGGAAAATGATACTGCAGCTTAGTGTGACGGCCTCAATCATGAGAAGCATATTTGCTGAAAGGATTACATGTTTAGATCAGTGCATATGGAAAGGAAAATAGATTAAGTTGTACTCTATGGAGCGAAATGGGTTTCGATAGTGGGAGGATGTGTAGAATAGAAATTAGGAATAAGGCTCATAAGTCTAAGTATTTTTTTTTTTCCCCGTACATCCTGGAGGTCGGATACCGCTGTACTATGACCTTCAGATATGTACGGTGCCAGAATGAAGAGGGATATTGCTACCTATGTTAGCGAATGTTTAACTTGGGCAAAGGTGAAGGCTGAGCATTAAAGGCCTTCGGGCTTATTACAACAACCAGAGATACCTGAATGGAAGTGGGAAAGCATCACCATGGACTTCATCACAAAGTTACCTAGAACAAGGAATGGGCACGATGCGATATGGGTTATAGTTGATAGATTGACCAAATCAGCACATTTTCTGGCAATACGTGAAGATTATAGTACGGAAAAATTGGCGAGGTTGTACATCGATGAAATTGTCGCGCGTCATGGGGTGCCTGTGTCGATTATTTCAGACCGTGATGCACAGTTTACATCACGTCTCTGGCAAACCTTTTAGAAAGCCTTAGGAACGCGATTGGATATGAGCACGGCTTATCACCCTCAGACAGATGGACAGAGTGAGCATACAATTCAGACGTTGGAGGGTATGTTAAGGGTGTGTGTTAGACTTTGGTGGTAGTTGGTATGTCCACATACCGTTAGCTGAATTCTCTTATAACAATAGTTATCACACTAGCATTCGGTGTGCTCCGTTCGAAGCACTATATGGAAGAAAATGTAGGTCCACCCAAGTATTAATGGGCTGCAAATTAACGGAAGTGTATTAGATTGGCCCCCAATTGGTGCGGGAAAAACGACAGATAAAAGTAAGTGGTTTATACAAGAGAAGCTCACAGTGGCAGAGAGAACGTACCAAAGAGAGCAATGCTGACAACATCGCAAACCTTTGGAATTTAGGTTTGAGGATCATGTGAATGCTAAAGGTGTCCCTTGGAAAGGGCGTGGTTCATTATTAAGGAAGAAGGGTATTATGCCCGACGGTATGTAGGAGCCATTCGAGATTCTTGAAAGGATCGGTCCTGTAGCAATGTCGGTTAAGACGTTTGATGAATTGAGTGGGTGTACATGACAACATTTCCGTTGGCAAAACCTAAAGAAGTTTTGGGCGGATGCAGCCTACATGTGCCATTGTATGAGACTAAGGGTCGACAACACTCTTCATTTTAGTTGAGGAACATGTAAGATTATGGACCTTTGAAATAAAAGTTTCAAACGTAGTATGAAAATCACTTGTGAAGGTCAATGAGAATTTCCAAGCGTGGTCCCGAGTTTACTTGGGAGCGCGAAGATCATATGAATTCTAAGTATCCTCAGTTGTTTGTTGATCGTGCTAATGAATAGGCTAGTTAAATCTCATGACGAGATTTCCTAAAGGAGGGGATATTGTGACAACCGTGATTTGAGCAGGTTAGTTTATACCTTTAGAAATGGCTATGGGTCATTAGATTGTGTTTAAGTATTGTGGGCGCTTTTTATATATTTTATGTGTACTAAGTGGTTTAAATCATGTGCATGATGTTCGATTTAAGAAGGAAATGATTATCTTAATTTTTGTTGTGCTAGAGTTTTTTGGTGTTAAGTATTGTATTTGTTCACGTGTGGTGATAATGGAAATGAAAGACGTGTTGCATGCATTGCTACGTCAATTCTCGGTGATTAAGTGTTAAACGTTTATGAGAAATGTGACATTTTAGAAATGAAATATGTGAGTGAAATATAGAAGTTTGTAGCAAACTTTCTAAAAATAGAAAGTGATTTGGTGAAATGAAAGTTATATTTAGAAAGTTAGTAAGATAAAAGTTTATATAAAAAGTGTTATAATAAAAACTAAGCTTAGGTTTTATAAAAACTTAAGGTAATGAAGTAAACAAGTTAATTAATAATTTAATAAAAAATATATAAAAAAATATGTAAGGGGCGTGTGTTTGGACGACAAGGAAAGAAAAAGAAAAAAGAAGAAGTTTTATCCTAAAACCAAATCTAATTAGATTAGGACTCAAACTAAATACCTATATAATTAAAAACCCTGGCTCTCTTTTCCCCCTTTGTTGTGTCGTGCGATCTCCCCTCCCCAAAAACCCTAAGGAGTCAATTTTCATCAAAGATCCAAGAACAATCAAGAGTTGTGATTTAGGTGCAAAGATTCAAGGTAAGTGTGTTCTTCATAACTAGATTTTATTATTCATGTAACCCTAATTATGATGGATCTAGGGTTTTAATTAAAATGCATAATATTTATGATATATTATGATTGTAGTATGCTTAGGATTAGAAGGTTAGAATGCCATCATGCTTTTGTGTTTATAGGTTAGATTTGCGTTAAAACTTGATTAGGGTATAGCAGAATTTGGATCGTGTTCAACGACCGATACCAAGATATATAAAAGCGTGGATTCGATACTGTTTCCTCTTGATGTCTAGTAATAATCCAAAAAGAGTCTACTTTCCATAAAATTTTACCCCCCTCCACCTCGAAAGTTTTTTAAGCTCCGAGAAGGCATTCATATAACCTCTGCATACTAAAAGATGGTCAAAATATTATAAATACGGGTCAGAATAGGTCATGTTTTATAAGGGTGAAACCCTAACTTTAAAATAGAATTAAGCTAAAGAACCGTTTACCAGTATTAAGTTTCCATATGGTCTAATTGATAATCTGTGAAATATTAGCCCTAAAAAGCATGTCTAAGTTATTGGTGTTATTTAGAATGAATAGCATTTTGGTGTGCAATCAGACCAAATTAAAACATTTTAAAGTTTATTTATTTGATGTAGTAATCACATGTAAGTAATACTTGGAATCACAAGGTAGTTAATATACACATAACTAAACATAAATGGGTGTATATTTGGGTATAAATAAATGATGCTCATATAAGTAAGGTTTATGAGCACGTTAAAGAGACACTAAAATTCTGCAATTTCTGATTTAATTATAATAGCTATTGTAAAGTGTTAATAGAGATGGTTAAGGTTAGTGCATGGTGTCGGGTGATCTGATGGTAAAATTAAACCCTTAGATATCCATCATAATGTGTAACATGGACTAGAGCTTATAGCAAGGTCGCGTGTTAACCGTGTTATTTATTTGTATAGTTGCGTGTTTGAGATTTTGAAGATGCCGTTTGAGCATATCGGAGAGAGATTCATGAGTCCCTTTTTACATGGCCTTTTAAATTGGGTATGTTAAATGATGCAAATGGATTTTGAAATGTTCTAATTACTGTAGATTTATTTGACTTTTATTTTAGAAAGTGTAATGGACTACTTGCTATTGTATTTACGTGGCTAGAATGCTAGATGTGTATTTGGATCGGGGGTAACGTTCCTACCCATTTTTGTTGTGATATTGGATCGGGGGTAACGTTCCTACCATGTGAAGTGATGTTTAATGGATCGGGGTAACGATCTACCCAAGTGTTGATATTTGTTGATCGACAGGACACGTTCCGTTGCCCAAGCTTGTTATGTTGACTTTTGCATGTTTAGCTTGTAGGATAGTACAGTAATATGTCCTGACCATTTGCATTAATCACAGTAAATTGTTTATAAGCTTTTGATTCGTGTCATAAACCTATGATCTCACCAACCTTTGTGTTGACTGTTTTAAGCAACATTTTTAGGTAACCAATCTTAGATGTGTTGAAGTAGAAAAGTGGCTAGTAGACAGTAGGCTTGCATCACACCTTCCCTCTTCACATTCCTACCACATAAAACAAGTAATGATTTATAATCATTCCTTTTGTACCAAAGTTGATAGCTGTTAGCTACACCATAATTAGCCAACATCATCTTCATCTCTTCATGGTCTTTAAATTTCATTCCTAAGATGGGAACCATATCTTTCCAAGGCTGGTCTGGATCATGATCAGGATAGACTATTCCAGGTTTTACTTTGTAAATAGGATACACACTTTGATCGTCTATTTTAACTTTTAAAATTGCATTTGCATCCCTTTCAATTGTACCAAATGTGTTCCTAGTGGTTTTCTTAGGATTTGTTTTACATAACCTATTTAAAAAAGGGATCACTTGTGCACCTATTTGGTATGATAACTTCTTCTTCTCTTATAAATTATGGTTCAACAAAGGCTGATATATCATCTTCATCATAATCTTCTAAATCATCATTATCTTTTGGAAACCATTCATGGATATCATAACCATGATGTTCAACATATATATCAATGTCCCCGCCATTTCCTAAACCTACTACTACAAAATCACCAAGTTGTTGTTCATTTTTTAACTCCCTAATCCCATCACTTAAGTCACTTTCAGGGAGACAAAATAAGACCAACAGGAGGGAATAGAGTAGCATACTTGATACAATCAAATAACTTACCATATGTGAGGTTTCCAAAATCCGAATCTTTCATTGTATCTTTGTTACCCTCAACATACTCTAAAGGAGGCCCAACAAAAACCCCATCATGATAAAACGTAACTGTAAGTCTAGCCATTCTGCAATAAAAACAAAACAAAAAGTTAAAATTTGGGGTTACGGGTTATAACAACAAAAACACAAAATTGAAGTGATCAAATGCATGAATAACTTATATAAAGACTTACCTTTAAAAACCCTATCAAAATTAACGAATTAAGAGGTCAATTTTAGGTTAATGAAATTAGGGTTCATGCGTGAGATTTGGGCTGTGTTTCAAATGTGGGTTGTGTTTGATATGTATGACTTTTAAGTCATAAGTTAACAAATAAGTCTGACCAACTATCCTTTTTTAAAGTTTTAAAAAAATTAAAAAAAATCACGTATTGTTTTTTACCGGTGTAGCCAGTTGCATGTACTACCACGTAAGCAAACATAAAATAATGAAACAAATTTTGAAAGTTAGATGGGTATTGTGGTATTTTTCTGGTTTCGTATCTGATAATGGCACAAATGAGAAAGTACGTTGCTATTACATGCCATTAACCCAAATTGATATATATACTCAGTTTAATGTACATATTAAAAAGCTAGGCATGTAATCAACTCATCACTTCCAAAAATACCGAAGTATCTTTTATATAATAAAAGAATTACATCATTTCGAAGTTTTGTATGAGATTAAATCTTATGAATTAAAAAATTGGACCAATCAGAACGCTTGATTTTGCCACGTAGGCAAAATCGTGCGATCTGATTGGTCAATAAAAAGTCAAAATTGAATCAATTTTGTGAAAATTAAAAAAAATTGGTGGAGAAATCTGATGGACAAAAAAAACACAAAAAAAATATATGTGTCAAATTTGTGAAAACAAAAACTTAAAAAAAGAAGGTAATTAATAAAACTTTAGTTGTTTAATTTTAAATAAATCATATAGAGTTAAGTGTAAATTTATAAATTTACAAGTTTTATTGTAACTTTAAAAAATAAACAATTAACCCTTTAAATTTTATACTATAGACTTTATATTTTAAAATACAACAAACACAAACAATTTCCTACTTCCAACAAAGATTTAACATCATTTAATCACATCCCAAAACTACCCGAAGACTTTTTGGTGTATTTTTCATTGTTGGTCTGAAATCATGTTGTACAACCAAATAGAAAAACACCGAAGCACATAAATTAACGTAAATAAAAAAAGAGTTTTCTAGCTATTCATTGATGGATTTGGAAGAAATTACATTTACTTTTCTTTTGGTTTAATACGTACTAAAATTCTAACAATTAAATTTCTAAAAGTGTTTATTTCATTAACATGTTTTCCAAAGTGGAAGTCAATGGTTCGAATATAACGAGAAGAAAATTAATCCCCTTGTGGCCTCAGAGGTTCACTTGAGCCGACTCCAGGCTACCTAAAAGGGTAGTTTCGCTGGGATTAGTTAGCTCACAATATCGAGTCCGAAAACAAGTAAATTAAAAGGAAAAAAATTACTAATTATTCTACTACGTAATATATAAAAAATTTAATAAATATATTCTCTTCATACGATTTCGATAATACTCTATCTATAACTGATAAAACAGAAAAAATACAAATTATATATATATATATTTTTAAAAGACATAATGTTTAAGCCGGGCATTAAAACTAATAAGCATGTATGTGTAAAAGTGTAATATAGTTAGTCTTAAATTCTTCACATACACAATCGAACAATAAAAGGTTACAAAACAATTTTACCAATCTTAATATTGTTTCCGTGGGCTGGGCCAAATGTAATTGCTAGCTATTGGGCTGTTTTCAGGTACAAATATAAACAAACTTTATCAACTACAAAATTGTGCTAGCTAGCTATTTTGCATCATCTTAGTTTCATATGGTTGCAAATTCGAAAACATGTATATATATCTCTACATTATATATAACGAGACATGCAGACCCGTGCGATGCACACGGCTTGTGTCAAATTTTTTTCTCATGTGGTTGCTTGCATAATGATTTTGTTAGAATGTTGATGCGTTAGTCTGATTGTGTATACTTTGGGAATTGGCCGTGTAATGTTTAGATGCGTTGTTGAACATGCAAACCCGTGCGATGCACGCGGGTTGTATCTAAGTGTTTATTGCATAATAATTCAGGCTACTTCAAAATAAGCCTTAAGAAAGGAATAGTAATAATTAAGTGATTTTTTAAACTTTTTCTCGTGAAATACATGTTGGACCAATGTCAAATAATATTTACATATCTACAATTCTACATCTTTATATATATGCTACGCACCACTCGTAGTTTGCTCAAAGTAAACGAATAGACAAACAATAAAATACAATACAATAATAAAAAATATACAATATGATACTACGTAGTAAAAAAAACATGCGATAATTTTAACCATCCCATAATTTCATTTAACAACAACGTTTTCCAACCTAGCCAAATTAGTAATTTTCGAATGGATTGCACCTGGCCCAATTACAATGACAAAAATGATCAGCCCAAATATGATATCCCTAATATTTAGGTTAGTATAAAATCTCTCAACCCTAATTGCTCTTCTTATTCAAACGCTTGCATCCACTATATTTCCTCTCAAACCAAAACGCATCAACAACATAGATCAATACATCACCATATCCCTCCACAAAGGAAATAGTGTCAAACTATCCGTTGGTTTGTTTAAACGAATGACGGTTATATTTCGAAACTTGTTATTATAAATAAAGGATGTACGTTTCTACTATTATAATTATGATTATAACTAGATGGAACAGGTTCGTCCTAAAAAAGGTCAATGTATTTATTTGGCGGGCTCTCCGTGATCGTCTTCCTACTCGTTGGAACCTTAGTCGAAGAGGAGTCGAGATCGCCTCTATTACTTGCCCTATTTGTGATAATGGGATTGAAACGTCTTATCATACGCTGTGGGTTTGCTCTCTCGCTACCTCCCTTTGGATTCGGGTCTTTAAATGGTTGGACTTTAACCCTCATGTCATTCCTAACTTGCGCGGCCTATTCACTTGGATAGAAGAGCTTCATATATCTTCGAACAAAAAAGCCATCACTGAAGTTGTTTGTAGTGTTGTTTTATGGGCTCTGTGGAACTTCCGTAACGATATGATCTTTGGCGACACTCACCCTAAATGTAGCATCTTATATGATAAGGTTGTAGATTTTTCTTTTCGTTGGTAATCTTCTAGAAACAATTTGTCTTCCATCTCATGGAGCAATTGGATCCAAAACCTTATTGAGGTTTACTCTTTGTAATTTCTTCTAGCTCCTTGCTAGTTCGTTAATAAATTTATGCCGTTCTAAAAAAAAGTTCATCTTCGAGTATATCTGTGACATCAATCTAAAAGAATCCTTTAAATGTAGTAAAAATATTCCCAAAATAGTTGATTCAAAATATGCCCAACAGC
>BQNB010109703.1:0-11529 GCA_026074375.1 Tanacetum coccineum
ATTTGTGTTCACAGAGCCTGGAGACGGCGTCACAAGCTATACACGACGCCGTCACACCTCATCAAGTGACGTCGTCACAATATTTACGACGGCGTCAGCCCGTACCAACTCAAATGCAGATATAGAAGATTCATTTTACGATGACGTCGCAATTAAAACGCGATGCCGTCGCGTCGATTTTATTATATATACAAACTCGAATTTAGGGTTTTGAGTGTGTAACTTTAGAATAAAAAGAGGGTACGAACCCTAGTTCGTTTAGCAGCAATTAAGGACGAATTTGGGGCATAAAAACCCTATTGTACTTCCTCCAACTCATGTTTTAACACTTATGTGAGGTGCTAGTATATTGTTGATCCCACTTGAATGGATCTTGAATTCCTTAGCTTATGTAAGGCTAAGTTGTATTTAATAAATTCAAAACAACTATGATAGAAACTTTGATTGTAAATATCAAAGACTATGCATAATCTAGTCAATGATACTAAGAAGAATTTTAACAAAACAGTAATGAACAAGATTAATAACAAGCAGTTTACCAAACTTTCAGCCTCAATATAATATGAACACTCTTAATAGTGTTAGGGTTTACAAAACTTTGAAGCTACAAATAGATTAACAGAACAATGAAAAGATGATATCTATCTCTATGCCCTAGGACATCCTTTTATACACCAAGGAGTCCTAGTTGATTTACAATATATTACAAAAATTTAGAATATTCACTAAGATCCTTTCTATAGATAACTCATACTTATCACGTAAGTATTCTTGATCTCCAATCAATCTTTATCTTTTCAACAGTCTTAATCCTTGAGCAGTTGTAATCTTTCAGTAGTTGTAACTTTGTACCAGCAGCATTAACTCTGAATAAGCAGTTGTAACTTTGTACCAGCAGCACTAACTGAGTACAAGCAGCATTAACTACTTAGAATATTTTCTTCATTCTTCATCAGCAGTACTAAGTTACACTAGCAGTACTAACTTTACTCTAGCAGTACTATCTTTACTCTAGCAGTACTAACATTACTAGCAGTAGTAACTAACAGCACTAATATACACTAGCAGTAGTAACTTACACTAGCAGTACTAACTACTTAGCATATTTTTCATAAAGATTATTAACAGCATTATTTTATGCTTAGCAGTACTAACACACACCTGAGCAGCAATAACTCTAAGATCATCATGAAGTCTTTTAATCCCAACAATCCTCCCCTAAACTTGATATTTATCTTCAAAATCATCAAGTTTCTTCATTAAAAGTCTTCACCATCACCAGGAGGATGCTTTCAAACACTTCTAGGATTCTTGAGTTGCTTAGTCATGAGCTTAAGAAGTTGATAACACCTTTCATTCAGATGATCAGTTTGAAGCTTCTTGTTTAACATCTCTATAATTGTTGTTGGTGTAAGGGGATATCTCTTCTCAACTAACATAAAAAGAAGAATGTCTTGAAACCTCACAAAGTGTACTCCACAGGAATCAATTAATTTCCAAATCAACACTTTGTTTCCTAGTAGATTTCTCCACACTGTATCTTCTTACATGATGTTCAAACATTGTCTTCAGATCACCCCATAGCACTCTCTCATAGCCCTCTTCTGGTCTTGTATACCCATGCCTAGCTTTAACTATTTTCCATAGAGTTATCCAAAATCCTTCGTTGTCAAATTTTAAAAGCAAATGAAATAACGCTGAGTACCTCTTTGAACTTCCATCAGCTCTTATAATTTGATAAATGCTAATCTTTCCTTCTTTAATGATCTTGTAATCAACAATGCTTGGAGGTTTAGTAGATAAAGGAATAGCATCAATTGCTACACCTTCTTCATCAGAAATAACTTCCATAAGCTCTTTCAGCTTAGCTTCTTCTTGATCATCATCTATCTTTTGCTTCTTAGCCTTTTCTTGTTCTAGCTCATCACCTGCTCTTTTAGAACTGCTTTCTTGTCCTATTGTCTCATCTCTCTTAGAACTCTCTTCCCTTTCAGTGCCTTCCACCAACTCTGTTCTGAAGTCAACAAAGGTGTTCACCCTTTTCATTGCTTTATCAAATAACTCCTGAACATTGGCAAATGACTTAGTTTTCAAGTCTTTGGGCTTCCATCCTTCCATGTTTTTCAGATAGGTACACATTATACTTCTTTGTTGAGCTTTAGTTGGTGGTCTGTTCCTCTTTTCCTCTGCTCTCTTAGCTGCAAAGAACTTCCTCCTTTTCTCTAAGAGTTGCTGAAACAGTTTAGACTTCTCTTCAATAGTCAACTCTTCTTGTTCCTCTTGTTGTAGCCTTTGAGCCAACTCATAATCTGTCTCAACCTTATCCTGAATATCATTCCATTGTGCAACTAAGACAGCATTGGCTTCTTCTTTTTCTCTTGCAACCCTTGCTTCCTCATCAAATTGAGCTTGTAGCCTTATAGCTTCTTGTTCATCAAAGAGGACTTGATCTTTCTTTTTCAAAGGCTTCTCAGGTTCTATCATCTTTTCTTTACCCTTATCCTTTGAACCTTGACCCTTAACCTGTGATGGTTGTTGAGAAGAAATTGTTGGAGTTGATTCACTTGGCTCTTGCATAACAATCCCTTTTGCCTTGGGTTTTGCACTCTTTATCTCTATAAGTGTTTGAGCCAAAGTCATTTCAACTTCATCAGCAACAGTTGTTGTAGCAGTTGTTGTTGTAGTGGTAGCAGCATTAACCACAGGCTCTTCAATTTCTACAAACACCTCATCACCATGAAGATCATGCACTCCAAACATATCAGGATCAGTATCAACATGAGTACTATCCAAGGTGATGTCTTCATCAGCATCAATATCAAGAATTTTCCTCCCCTGTTTGGATGCATCCTCCTGATCACCCAAACTAGCTTCATCATCTGAGGAAATAACTTTAGCACTTAGACCAACCTTGTACAATCTTCTAAGCTTGTGAGTTCTTGACCTTTGCTTCTTCTTAAGCTTCTTCACTCTCCTTTTTAAGCTATCAATCTCCAGTGCTTGAATGGTCTTTGTAGTCTCCAAGTCAAGAACCTTCTTTTGTAAGTTGGTACAAAGTTCCATCAATTCATTGAGTTTCAGACTATCCTCACCACTGAGCAGTGGATCATTGGAATGTGTAGGTACACTTTCCACATTTTCAGTCTCATCTGCCATAGGTTCTGTAGGACCACTAGGTTGAGAAACTTCAGTGTCCTTCCTTTGTTTCCTCCTAGGTTGTTTCTTCTGAGGTTGTGATGTAGATGGTTGAGTAATAGTGGGTGTGTGATGGGGATCAGTAGGATTAGCTGAACCTTCACCTATTTCTTCCAGAAAAACCTTTTCCTTCCCTTTTTATGTTGGCAAAAATCTTCTTTGTGTGAGAGGGGGTAACATAAATCTTTTTGTGATGTGACATATCTCCAAGTTGTTGATTAACAAATACTTGCACAAACCTTGGATACATCCAGAATTGAACCATACTATCCACATTCTTCACCATACTATCAAAGATATACTTGGAAAAGTTGAATTTTTGGTTTGTGGCTAAGCAGATAATTGCAAAAGCCATAGTGCTACTAAATTCGTTCCATGCAGTAGTCTTAGCACTTAGGCATTGCAATATTGTATGAATCAAAAACTTCCATTGAGTAGAAAAGAAAGCTTTATAAAATGTAAGATTCTGAGTAAGTTTTTCATACCCTATTCTTGTCAGTTCTTTAAAAATGGTAGCAGTGGATAGACATTCAGTACCTTCAACATCTTCTAGATGAAGATCTCTCCTTATAGTGGATTCAGTTATGATCACCTTCTTCTTATCCACTAGGGCTTGCAATTGTACTTCCCCATTAACCGTTTTTGCTTTGATAGTATGCCAGAACTATTTAATACATGAACAATAGACTATATGATTAACAGTTAAAGCATATTTGATAGGGTTCGCATTTAGAAAATAAACTATCTCCTCAAACCCTTCACTTTCAGTGGGTTTCTCAAAAAACGTAACTAAATTGTGAGTATCAGCAAACTTTTGATCCGACATTGTGTTGGGTTTTGATGAAGAGTGATGAAATTGAGTTAGGGTTTATGATTAGAGAGTATATGAAAGATTAAAATCGATTGAATGAGTGATTGAAACCCTTAATCGAAGTATTTATGAAAATACCCTCAACAACATTAACGTTCGCTAACATTTGTAAGTTATGCCTAACAGCATTAACTTTCAACTAGCAGTAGTAAGTAACCCAGCAGTAGTAACTCAGTAGTAAATTAAGCCCAGCAGCATTAACTTACAACCATCAGTAGTAAGTTATGCCTGACAGCATTAACTTTCTCTAGCATCAATAAGTTTATGCCTAGCAGCATTAACTTTGAATCACCAGGATTAACTCTAATTCCTTTCTAATCAGCATTTCTATCATCAAATTGGTATTTTAACTTACAAATTCTCTCTGTCTGTTTTTGATTTCTCAATTCTTTTAGCTCACAATTCTCTCTATCTGTTTTTGATTTCTCTCAATTCTTTTAGCTCACAATTCTCTCTGCAAATATTATGTCTGGCCTAGAAGCTGTTAAGTACATCAATGATCTAATCATTGATCTGTACAAATGAACATCCACACTATCAGCTTCTTCATCCTTGATCAATGCCTTGTTAGGTTCCATGGGAGTGCTTGCTTTCTTCACAGTGGCAAAATTGAACTTCTTCCACTTGTTGATCCCAATTTATAGATCTTTAACTCCTTTTTCCTTATACTCCTTCTGCTGTGGGTTGCCTTGCACATAAAATAAGAGAATTAGCTCTTTTGGGGATCCAAGCCATTATAGACTTGGATCTGCCTCGTGCATCAATATAAGAATATTTCTTGATAGTATTTGATGCACTATTGTTTTTGGCTCACTAAACCCAACATGCTGAGGCCTTAACAGCATTAGCCCATTTTCCCTTGTTTTCACTTACTACTGCTCTATACCTAGCAGTAGTATCTTTTACCCTGACAGTATTAACTGTTTTATTGAAAATATTGTTCTTGTTTGTGTTGAATGGCCTTGTGACTTGTGAATATCCCTTTTTTAAGTATTTGATATTGATCTTGGATGATTCACAGTTGGTTTTAAGCCAGCAGTATTAACTGGTCTGACAGGAGTATTAATTCTAGCACCAGCAGTATTAACACTTGCACCAGCAGTATTAACACTTGCATCAGCAGTATTAATTTTGCCAGACCTGGTTAATACTGCTTGTGGAACAAATCTTCTATTAGGGTGAGGGTGAGTCATTTTATAAGAAAAGTTCTTGTGATTCACCCTTCTTGAGTTGTTCCACACTGGTCTTATAACCTTTTTATCACACACATAATTAAGATGCTCAAAACTACCACAAACATAACAAGCTTTATTAATCATTTTAAAGTCACTTCCTAGTCTTTGGGACATTAGATTGTTCCAGTTTCTTTGGTTCCCCCTAGGATAGTGTTTGTTTTGTTTAGATGTTTCTATCTTCTCTACTGTTTCTCTAGCAGTCTTAACAAGTTTTATCTTTTCAGTGCTAGAACTAACAGTTTTATCTTTAGGTATAATTTCTACCTCACTTTCATCATCAGAATTCCAATCCTCAATGACTGGAGGTCTAAAGCTGTTCTTCCTAACAGTTTTAGGTTCTACTGCATCACCATTATTTTTTACACCAGCAGACTCAAGATTTGACTCAACTGTCTTAACATTACTAGGTGTAACAACAGTAGTAACATCCAAATTCTCACTTTTAACTATTTCATCCATAAACGTTAGATCAGGTTTGTGAGGCATGAAATTCCTTATAAACGGTGGGGGAACTGCATGATATCCCTTATCAGATTTGGACTTATTATTCTCCTGATTTTTCATAACTTCTCAAATGAATTCTTATAAGCTTTCTACTGTAGGAGAAGCTGCAGTAGAAGAAGTTGCATTATATCCTAGTCCAGTTTTAAACTTGTCAATGACTTGACTTTCCAGCAAATTATTCAAAGATTTAGATGAATTTTGAAACTTCTCTAATGTTAGTTTTAACTCATCTCTCTCTTTTTCTGCTTTTTCCAATTTCTTTTTGTTTTCAACTAAAGCAGTGTCTCTTAGTTTGACTTCAAGTTTTAAAACATTAATGCTTTCTTCAAAAATAGCCTCATTTTTCTTATAGTGAGCTAGTCTAGTTTCTACTGATTCTAAACCTGATTTATAAGATACTAAATTAAATTGAGACTTTCTGTAATCAGAAGACAAACTATCATATATATTGTTCTTTAAGAGTAGCATAAGCTATTACACATGATTTAGAACAAGAATCTACCTCTGAATCTAAACTGGAAAAACTTCCTAAAGATGTATGTGCCATCAATGAAAAGTTTGTAGGATGCTCTTCCTCAGCTTGGTAGCTCCAATCATACCCTCCAATTCCATCTTGAGTAACCAAGACATTTTCAATGGGAGTTTCTACTGTCACGGTTCTTCTATTATTCTCTTTTTCTCCTTTCTCCTGATTCCTTAGAAGTCTACATTCTCTTGAAAAGTGACCATATTTATGACAATTGTAGCACTCCACTTTTGATTTGTCAAATCCAACTCTTTGACCATTTACATCTAACTGCCTGCCTGTCCTCTTGATGAATCTCCTAGCTCTAATAGTCAGCATGGCCATTTCCCATTGTAAATCCATTTCTTCTAGGTCATCAAGATCAATTTGTTCTAGATCCCCTCGTAACATTTGAGGAGAATTGGGCTGACTAGCTAGGAAAGTACAGATCACAGCATCACTAAGGTTATCTCTAGATGTAGGATTACTTTGAGTATGAGCTGCACTAACTCCATAAGTAGTGTTATCTGCTTCATTTGTGCTGCTATTGCTGTTAGTACTGTTGGAGGACACAAAAGCCACATTTTGTGGATTTTGACTTGTACTTGATGATCCTAAGATTTCAGGTTCATATATCTTCAAGTTGTTGTATAAGTCATCCAAACTAATGGTCTCTATTTCCTATTTGTTCCTCCAGATCAAAGCATGAGTCTTCCATTCAGATGAAAGACTTCTCAACAGTTTTAAGTTCATGACCTCTTGTGTAATAATTTCACCTTGAATCTCCAACTGAATGATAAGTTTTTGCAACCTATCAAAAGTTTAATCCATTGTCTCTGAACTTGATCCTGCAAAGTTCTTATACTGTTTCTTAAGCAGAGTTCTCTGCACATTCTTAGATTCCTTGTTTCCTTCATACATCTTCTCAATGGCTTCCATGAGTAGTTTTGCATCTTTGTATAAATGAAACTTCAGTTGGTCCTTATTTGGGATTGCCATCAACAGAGTTCCTCTAGCTTTCATCTCATTCCTCCTGTCCTGCTTTTCTTTTGCAGTAGTAGGTTCATATTCCTGCTTAGTTTCTCTAACAGTTCTCTTTAGCACTTTGTTACCATTTTTAATTACTTCCCAGAGGGAGTAATCAGTCATGAGAAAGTATTGTTCTATCCTCATCAACCAGAGATCATAATCCCCTGGGTTGAGGATAGGGAGTTTTGTAGTCAGAGTTGTAGAATTAGTTCCAGCCTCCATCTTATCACTGAGAATTTAATCTTGTATGTGATGTTGTTTTCTTCTTATTCAAAGCTTCACAACAAGCTCTGATATCACTTGTTGATCCCAATGAATAGATCTTTAACTCCTTAGGTTGATGTAAGGTTTAGTATCCTTGGATAAATCCAAAGGTACTAAGAATGAAACTTTGTGTATATGATATAAACTATGTGGAATCTAGTTTATACCACTAAGAAGAATAACAGCAATGTATGTTTGACAAACAAAAAATATAACCAAAACAATAAGCTCTAATATATTAATACGAACACTCTTTGATAGTGTTAGGGTTTACAACCTTGAAGCTATGGATACTATGAAAGACTGATATGATGTGATGTATGATACCAAAACCTAGGATCTCCTTTTATACACCAAGGAGTCCTTTACAAGATAACTATGAATCTTCTAAAACATTAAGCTTATATGCATATCTTTCTAAATATATAGAATATACACAAGATAACAAATACATATCTTTTAACACGTCTTTACATCTCTTCACACGTCTTTATCTTCATGCAGTCTTCAATCTTCATCAGCAGTATAAATCCCCTCAGTAGTGTTAAGTTAGTACTAGCAGTACTAACTTATTCCTAGCAGTACTTACATTCTTCTAGCAGTACTAACTGGTTTATTCTGCCAGTTATGACTTAAGCAGTACTAACACTTTGACTTGGCGGTACTAAGTCTAATGAGCTTAATTCTCAACAAAAGATATGAAATAACAATTAGAGAAACTAACTGGAAGAGTAAAGAGAACAGAACCATAAATGGTTTTGGTTATTTGGTTGGACAAAGTTTGAAGTTATTTTACTTTGATTTCGGATTTATGTGTCATTGTTTTGCTAACAATGTGAAACTATAAAATGATTGTTAGATTGAGTGTATGTTTTAGTTGTTAAACGTTATTGGTTTAAACATAAATGGTTGCAAACGCTTAACAAAACATATTTTTTTATTGGTCTAATTCATTAGAGCATGATGTTTTTTAGTTTGTTTTTTTAAAATTGGTACCTAGTCGGGTAGACCCGAAGAACCAAAATCGAAACTGGAACCAGAACCAAAAACAAAAACTATATTCGATTCAGTTCTCGATTCCTACTTTCCCTAAAATTCGGTTCCCGGATCCAGCTGTTCTGTTTTTGATTCCATCCGGTTCCAAACCCACGCTCATCCCTAACCCAAGGTATATTAGACCCTTTAAATTTTTAGCAAGAATTGGCTTGGTAGCTTACCGACTTGAGTTGCCACAAGAACTTAGTGGTGTCTACAACATGTTTCATGTCTCGAATATGAAAAAATGTTTATCAGATGAAACACTCGTCATTCCACTGGAGGAAATTCAAGTTGATGACAAACTGCCCTTCGTCGAGGAACCGGTGGAAATTATGGACCAAAAAATTAAACGGTTGAAACAAAGTCGTATTCTGATCGTTAAGGTTCAATGGAATACAATGAGAGGTTCTGAATTCACATGGGAGCGTAAAGATCAGACTCATCGCAAATACCCATACCTTTTCTCAAACACCTCAACATCGTATAACACAAACAGAATTTTGAGATGAAATTATCTTAACTAGGGGAGATTGTGACAATTGACAATTTCAGGTCAATGTTTTCTTCATAGACTTGAACGTTTTATTCTAAACAAGTAAATAATAAAGTTTACGTATAATCGTTAGGTTATCCCGCGCATAACGAGAACCATCTTTGAACGTTTTACTTCACTAGACTAAGGTTTAGTCTACGTTAAGCAAGTATATCAATATTCTCATCATCATGATTTTATAATCATATGCATTCGATTTCACCGACTTTACATAGGTCTTTCATTTTGCATGCATACATGCAAAACATACCCAACACCCTTCACCACCTTTTAGATAATACCACAACATATATACGCTTTCAAAATCACATTTTCCCTCCCCATTTGAAGAAATCAAAGAAATGAAAGAAATTTTTGAAGAGTTGGAAACTGAGGTTGTCCAAAATGTTTGAGATAGGAAGGATGCTGAGATTGAGCGGAAAATCTTCTCATTTAAAAAGACAACTTCATTGCTGATTGCTGTCCAAAGACGTGTTTTTATATTGCAATGAATTTTAAGCTTATTGTATCTAGATTCACTGAAATTTATGATGCCCACACAGTTGTTCAAGCTCGTTGTCTAGAACTTGAAGCAGAGCTTTCTTAATTAAATGATAAGCTTAAAAAGGATGATCATAATGAACTAGTAAAACATTTTTCCAACCTTAAGGTCAATTACTTAAATTTATAGTTAAAGTACCAACACCTTAAAGAAAGTTTTGGAAACAACACATCTCTACCCGCCAGAGATGCTCCTGATTTTGACTCAGTCTTTGTAATCGAAAAAATGAAAGCTTCCATTCAAGGAAAGGATAATGCCATAAAAAATTAAGAATGCAAATATCTCAATTAAAAGGGGGGGGGGGGGGGGGGAGGGGGGGGGGGGTAGGGGGGGGAGGGGAGGGGGGTAGGGGGATGGGGGGGGGAGAAGGGGAAGACCCGTAGTAAAGCAGACTGTACTCTTGATTTTAGGGCTTTAGATTTTTAGATCACTCAGTTAACTGAAAAAATCACCATACTCTAGGAACAAAATGAGCTCTTTAGGGCTGAGAATTCAAAAATTAAGCAACATTACAAGGAATTGTATGATTCTATTAAGATCATGTGTGCTAAACATATATATCAGACAACTGCCTTGTTAACTAAAAATGAGAATCTAAAGGTCCAAATAAAGGATAAAATGAAATGTGTCACTATGGATTCTGTAAAACCAAAAGTTCTTGCCCTCCTGGTATGTATGATATAGATGTTGAACCACTCCCCCTAGCTGTAGGAATAATAGGGAAGTTCACCTAGATTATCTCAATCATCTTAAGGAAAGTTTAGAAACCCTTCGCGAGATTGTCGAGGAAGCTAAGGTTAAAATACCTTTAGATCGATCACTTGCCTCTGCTTGCCTTTACACTAAACACTCTCAGGAACTGTTAGAATATGTGATTGGCACTTGTCCAAAAGACTTCAATCAACGAGATAAAAGCATGCTGCTACCCCTTTAACTAGGAAAAAGCAAGTTACTTTTGAGGACCAATGTGAAACGTCAAATAGTAACACACACAAACGTGTAGAGCAATTGAACATTCAGAAGACTAATGTCCTTGTGCCTCCTTCTACAGGAGTAAACAGTTGCACTGATGCTAGCGGATCACAGCCTAGGAGCAATACCAAGAAAAATAGGATCTTGCCGGCTAAGAGTGTCAACAAGAAGAAAGTAGAAGAACACCCTAGGACCAATAAGTCTAGTTTGAAAACCACGAATCGTGTTGATTCTAGTATTAGCTCTAAGCGTACTGTAATTAATTCGAATTCTCATTCTGTTTGCCAAACATGTAACAAATGCTTAATTTTTGCAAATCATGATGTGTGTGTGGTTAATTATTTGCACTCTGTAAATGCATCCCCCTCTGTTAAAAATGTTATACGCAAAGTTAAGCAAGTTAGGAAACCTAAGCAAGTTAAGCAAGTGTAAAAAGCAACAGGAAAAGTGCTTACTAGTGTTGGTTATCAATGGAGGCCCAAGGGAAGAATATTTACTTTAGGAGAACAATGCCCTTTAACTAGGCTCACTAAACCCAAAGTAGTGCTTGCTATGAAAACTAAAAATGTTAGTACTAGTAAATCTATGATAACTAAGAAACTAAGTCACACATCTCAGAAACCACTAACTAGATACCAACGTAGAAACCAACACTACCAGGCAGTTCTCGTTCGTCTTCCCACTTCACTTGAGAATCAGGCCATTGCTCATGCTAACCAAAAGGAACCCAACCAAAATTAGGGATCCAACTTTCCAAACTCTCCATCTTCATCTGTTTTCAAATGCAGGTCGTACAGATCGTCCTTTGGTATTTGGACTCAG
>BQNB010109704.1:0-22701 GCA_026074375.1 Tanacetum coccineum
TGCTGATGTTGGATCACCTAGAATTTGTGCCGAAGGATGAGAGGGATTTATTCTTGATGTGGGAATAGGACTAACATTCACAACTGTTTCCAAATTTGTGAAGTCAGCCTCTGCACCCTCATCATCATAAGATGAATGTGTAAAGATACCATCAGTAGTATCTTCATGAATATCCTCAAGTGGAGGTATTTCTGAGTCATCTTGTTAGGAATTGGTTGAGTCAATACTGGCAGTACTAACTGGTATGTTAACAGTATTAACAAGGTTAGTATCGCTAGCTTTAGCTGTTGTGCTAACAGTACTAAAAATGTTAGTACTGCTAGACTTAGCAGCTCCTGCCTGAGTAACCAAGTTCTCAGTTTCTTGTTCAATATTCTTCCTGAGAGCTTTCAAGATCATCCAGAAAGACTTGTTCTTCCTCTCTTGGACCTCCTCTCTTATTATCTGATTTTGAAGCAGATGTGTTTGTTGAAGAATAGGAATGCCATATTGGTAGTTCAAAGCAGTCTTGAGCAGATTCATCTTCTTTTTCACAATCCCCTGCATCAATTTTGTCTTTTGTACCTGCATTTTAGATAGAATGATAGTTCATAGAATCAGTCAAATAATCAAGGTCAAAAAGCCAAGTTGGTCCTTTCCCTGCAACATTGGGTTTGTTCTCTAAGAAGGTTATGTGCAGGTTTTCTTCAACTCTTTTGGTTTCTAAATTGTATACTCTAAAAGCCTTGCTTTGTAGAGAGTACCCAACCAAAAATCCCTCATCAGATTTTCCAGCAAATGACTCGCTCGTTCTCACCCCTATTTATATACCAATAAATTAGATAAATATGAATACACAACAAGGGTCAGAATCCGCGAGATTAAAAGTTCATAAGGTGTCTCTTATGAGGCTTGGTCAACGAATTACCCTGTTTAGACATAAAGGTCAGTTCTTTCTCACAGCAACTCCATTTTGTTGTGGAGTTCTGGCATTGCTGTATTCCCTCTTGATCCCTTTTAACCCACAGAATTCAATAACATCCATGTTTTTAAATTCTGTTCCATTATCACATCTAATAGTTTTAACCTTTTGATTCAATTGGTTCTCTAGATGTATATAAAGTCCATAAGGATTCATAGTTTATCCTTTCGTTAAGAAAAATGTCCAACTAAATTGCTAAAATCTCAGTGATAAAACAAAGAATAGGTCTTATGTTTATATTGACAGATGTAGGTCAACAAGTCATATGAAGAAGTTGTAGGGTGTGATAATAGAGCTAATAACTTGGCTTACAAGCAGCTTTGTGTTGCTTTCCTTGTTGAACGCAACACAAGTGTGGTCATTTAGAAAAAGTTTGTAGGTAAACCTCTGACAAGGTTTTTTACAAGTTCTGTTTCGGTTTTTGCAATTAACATGACCAACCTCCTATGTTTGTAGATTCATACAGTTCGTGCTTGCAATTAACAAGCCAAAACTCCTAAAGGAACAATGTTCTTCTAAATGAAATGTAATATAGTTTTGTCTGGGGACTTTAGTAATATTTGATTTTCATCGGTAACTTAAAATCAGGAGACAAAAGAAAGCACATTCAGAGTCAGTATCAAGCACCTTGTTTTTTGTCACCATTTGTGACACAGAAAGAGATTTAATTGTGAAGTTCTGTACATAGCTTACATCTCAAATCTAATTACAGTTTTATTTTCCCTTTACCAGTAATTAGCCTTTATACCCTCCAAATGCAAAGGGCTACCATTAACGTCTTGAAAGTCAGAATGTAAGCCTTGTTCCCTGTCATGTGCCTGGACCATCCACTATTCATTATTCTTTATTCTTTAGAGTTCTATGTGGATTAATTCCCCTGCTCATTTAAAGAAAGAGATTAGACTCTCTTAGGACAAGCCTGTTTGGGCTTGAGTCTGCCAGTGGATCTTTGAAAGTTGATAATTTCTAAGGGACTAGATCCACATTGTATTTGGAGAGAATATTATTGTTTATCCTGGTGTTCTCCATTTACAACCTGCTGAGGACTTAACAGCAGTGTCCCATTTTTCCCCAACAGTACTAACTTCTTTTACCTTAGCAGTATAAACTTTTTGGTTTGAAAAATTTGTTCTTAGTACTGTTGTTCTTTTGAAAGGCCTTGATGATGGTGAATGAGTTTTGTGAAAAACATTTGCTGGTCTAACACCATTCACAATGGGCTTAACAGTATTAACTTTCAGAGCAGTGCTAGTTCAGTACTGTCTGTCTGTTAACTTTTGTTTGCTCGTACTAAAATTGTTAGTATGCTAGCTTTATGCGTATTACTGGATTATTTCAGTTCTTTGTTTTTTTGGTATTTACTGCTAAAAGGTACAAAATTGATTTTGTTTATTTACTTTGAACATTGTTCCATGTTGGGTTCTCTCCCCCGTGTACCATTACCTTATACACATATTTTGTTTGTTTAGTTCAACTTGTTTAGCCCAATTTTACATGATAAATCACAATATCTTATTAAATGATAAAAACATACACAGACAAAAATGCTCTTTCAGTAAACCGATGCCCAATCTTTGTTGTTAACCCTTAGGTTTTTGACTATGTTGTAGATGATTTTAAACATTTTCCTAGGTGTTTTTTACTTGCTTGTTTGCAAAAACTACGTTAATAAAAGTGTACAAGTCCTTTAGTTTGTTTTTAAACAGAACATCCTCATCACACTATCTGATTCTATATTCTAAAGGATAGGAGCATCAGATAGACCTTAGGTAGAACTTTATATTTGATTCATTGGACAATGGTTCAGACATTAATTCAGAAGGTTCTGTTCTAATGTTAGAGTTACAGGTATCAAGTTTAGTTGTTTGGGATTCAGATTCACTTGGTTGAGTCTTTTCTGGACCATATGTATATTGTGAGTCATCTATTTCAATATCAGGTCTAGAGGCATATAATTCCCTGTCATGGGTGGGGGTACTGCTTGCATTTCACATGTTTTAACACAGACTTTTATGCAATGTGGATTTCAAAATTCATTTTTATTGCTCTTAAAGACACTTTGCCAAACAACTTCATTTTATTAACTAAAATCACACTATATCTGTAAACACCATACCCGAGCCCATCATATATCACTGGACTCACTATGATATTTACAATTTTACAAGATTTTTGAGAATGATTCATTTGTTATATTATTCTAACTCATCTTTTTCTTTTTGAGCTTTAGCCAACCATTTATGTATGGTATGTTTGACACACTCTGTTTTATCATCTAAATCTATTTTTATAAATTTTGATTTTTTGTTTCTTACCAAAGTTGACTTGTTGATGGGCAATAAACTGTGCTTCACTTCTTAAGACCTTGAGTATAAGACTTTATTTATACGCTAGCATCACTAAGTTGCTATCTATGAGCATCATATAGTATTTTAAGATTAGCATAAGACTCTTTACACTCATTTGAACAAGATGTTATCTGTGTGTTGTTCTGAGGGGGTCTTTTTTAATTTGCTAGCCATGAAAGCAAAATTGTCATCATCTTCTGAATGAGCTGTCCAGTAACACTTTTCCATTAATGTCCACTACTGCTTTTTAGATTTCTTTCTTTCTAGTTCTGCTCATCTTTCTTTCAGGATTCCATCCATCCTCACTCCTTTATCTTCCTTTGTTCTACACTCTCTTGCAAATTGCCCTGTTTTGTAGCATTGTAGCATTCTATTTGGTTTTATCAAAACCAACAGGTTTCTTTGCTCAAACTGTAGCTTTTATCAGTCTTTTGTAGAACTTCTTTATTCATTGGAGCATTGCCCACTTGCCATTTTTAAGTCATTTCTTCAAAGTCCTATGTCATCACCTGGTATAAGTCATCATGATCCGTTGAGGAAAACGTTCATTGACTTGCAAGCAAGGAATATGATGATGTTTGTTATGCTTTGATTATAGGACAGAAGTATTTTAGAAAACCCATAAGCGGTACTAAAATTCATTAGTACTATTGGTGTTTTCAGAAACAAATGCTACATTTTACAAGTTGGAAGATGATGCAGTAGAGCCTTTTACATCATTTTCAAAGACTCTTAGATTGTTGTACAGATCATCAAAACTGATACTGTCCATACCTGGTTTGTTCCTCATAATTAAGGAAAACTTGTCAACAAGCAGAAGGTAGAGATCTTAGAAATTTTGATTGCATCTTCAGTAGATAACAACTTGCTCCATGAAATTCTAATGACTGAGATGACTTTGGAAATCAGTCATAGCTAGGTGAATCCATCTGTGTTGGTATACAGTGATCTTCAAACTGTTCTTCAAGGATGTACTTGATCTTTTTGGATTCATCATTTTCCACAATCTAGATTTGATGGCAATTCCACATTTCTTTTGCATCAGCTATTTATCGGAATTTGTAGATGATCTTCTGGTATGGCCATTAGCAAGGTGGTCCTAGCTTTTCTTTCTCTTTCTCTAGCCACTATTTCTTCTGCTATTTTAGGAGGCAAAATTTTAATTTGTCCTGATGTATCAGTTGTGACTGACACAGGACCATTCCCATTTTGGATAACCTCCCAAATAGGATAGTCTGTATGAGCAAATAGTGTTTATCTTCATAGTCCCATATATCATATTTCCTTTTTGGAGAATAGGCAAGGCTTGATGGTTGAGACTGTATGAGGAGTTTGTTGTGTTGATGGTGGAGGTGGTGGTGGTGGATTTTCATCTTGTGTTCCAGACATGTTTAGTTTTGTTGGTTGGAGATGAATAACTGGTTTTATTTGTTCTTCTTATTCAGAGTTTCTCAAAGCTCTGATACACTTGATTGTCCTTTCCAACTGATATGGAGCTTTGCGCTATTAAGATGTAGCCAGGGATGTATAAATACAAATGACTATGTAGAAACAATGACTAGGAATACAATGTGTTAATGCGGAATCTTAACACAGGTATTAAAGAAGAATTCTGAACAACGAATAACAACTTTAATTAATGTGTTCTGAGGATTACAGATTGTAACTCTGATATGTATTGATTTGCCTAAGCTGTGTATTCGTCTGTGTTCTCTTTACTAGTCTCTATTTTTAACTATGAAAAGTAATCCTTTTATATATCAAGGATAACCCTAAAAGGACTTAATTATCTTTTTCTAAAAAATATCTCATAAAAAATCTTTTAATTATCTTCTCAACGGTACTAATAACTTTTACTAACGGTACTAAACTAACTAAAGTATTAATCTTTGTACTGTCTTTAGGTCCTATGTATAATGTCAGTACTACTATTTGTATGTCGATACTAAAGATAAGAAACATTAATCCTAACAATATCTGTAAAAGGTTAACGGGATAAATAACATTGTTATTGGAGTAGTTTTATTGCTGCAGTAAAAACAAATGAATTGTCAAATCATGGTCATTATATTTGTAAATTTTAAAGGTTAAACATCAGTGTTAGTCTATAAAATGTATCTTTCAGTTAAATGTAAATTGAGTTGTCAAATAATTATTTATTAAGTTTGAATTCCATATTATAACCTTTAAATTTATCAATGCATTATAAGGCCTTGTCATGGTTGTTATGTAATGATTGTCACTTATAGGTTGTGTAGGTTTTTGTATCCGAATGTTTTATAAAAGATGAAAAAAAATTTGCAATTTTAATAATTAGTTCGTTAAAAGCAATTGATTCCATTATTCCTTGAAAAACTAATAACATAGAAAAAAACCAATTATTTAGTAGTTGGCAATTATTTATCATAATTTAATAAACAACCATCACACTATGGGTTGGCCAGGTGGTCTTAAGCAACATCATGTGAATCTATATTGCCATGTAACTGTTAATGAATTTTTGCTTTGCAGCAATGCTTCTCAACAATTCTTGTCTTGCTGTGATTAAGTTGTTTGTGGTACGTATATGTTCTGGGTCATGTGAGAGCATGTAATTTACTAGTATTAAGGTCATTGTTGGGCATTTTTGCAACATTCGTCATTTGTATTCACGGCTACGCATTTGCTTTAAATAAGAGTTAAGTTGCACAACAACAGATTTTCACGTGTGCATCGGCTTCCAAGCTCCTTTTTGTAGTTTTTGAAAACAATTGTTCTACGTGGCTTATTGCAGAATATAGCCATAGACTTTATTAGTGGAAAGAAGCAGTGTGTTTGTGTGAGACAGATTCTATTGTAGATGATCACTAGTTGTATAGGGGAAATAGTATGGGAGTTTTATCAAAGAAGCCTGAAACAGTCAAATGACTGTAAAATCATGTATATTATCTGTACATTTATAAGAGATAATCGACACTGTTTTCGAGTAGTCTTTATCAATTGTCATTGAGTTGTTTTATGAAGCTCCGTACTTAATTATTTAATTTTCATGAGTTGTTTTGATTGAAAAAGAGAAATAAAGTGTGTACGTTGAAAAGTCATTCTTAATACATATTTGATTCATATTAAGTTACATGCACATTAGTACATACGATTCCTATGATTTCCCATTCGACGTTGAACTTCTTTAGTTTCCTCATCTTCAAAGTGTTCTTGTTCGCATTTCACACCATTAGATCGAAAGTGTAATCATTTTGTGTTTGCTCTTTTTATGGTTTTCACTTTCATTTGTGAAGTCAGTTATGACATGGCTCATCATTTCTGCCAAGCTAGCATTTGGGAAAATATATTTTGCTATAACAAAACTGACACCGAGGTGATCAATGTAAATTTCCAATTTGTAATTTGCTGAAGATATATCAAACATGACATGCGTATCATAGTTGTTTCTAGTTGGTGGTATCGAAAAGCATTTTGTGGCAATTTATAATAAAAAAGCATGAATCTTTGTACCTGAAATATGAAACAAATATTGGTTCATCTCTTCTAGTTTCATTCTTGGAATGGTGATGTTCATTGTTCCACCGTTTACGTACATCGGGTTTTTTATGTGATTGATTACCAATTGGCCATTATTGTGAACAGGAAAATTGAAAATGGTTTGCGTGTAGGGTGTATTAGGTTTTGTTTTATTAATAAATCCTAGTTTGCAAGAATTTCTAGTGAATTGAACTTTGTTTTTTTTTGTTTTTGCATTGATCTAGATATACGTGATCTTGTTGTTTTATTTTAGTTTACGAAAATGATCCCTGAAAAAAGTTTCCAAAGGCATCGTTTAGAATCACCACGTGCATAACTCAATGGGATTATGAGCACGAAATCAGGCTCATCCCCCCCCCCCCCCCCCCCCCCCCCCCCCCCCCCCCCCCCCCCCCCCCCCCCCCCCCCCCCCCCCCCCCCCCCCCCCCCCCCCCCCCCCCCCCCCCCCCCCCTCCCCCCCCCCCCCCCCCCCCCCCCCCCCCCCCCCCCCTCCCCTTCCCCCCCCCAAAACACCCCCCCCCCCCCCCCCCCCCCCCCCCCCCCCCCCCCCCCCCCCCCCCCATAGCAACTTTTTGCAATGGTCGTACATAACCTTCGTTATCATAATCATTCTTAATTGCTTTCATACCTGATAACGTGTTGTTTGGTGGCAACGTGTAATAAAGAGTAGTGAATCGTCTTGGTATTTTCCATTTTAGATAGCTAACAATATCTTCAAAATCCATTGGAAGAACATGAATATTTAGTACTGAACCATCTTGGTAGGTTAGCGGGTTAAGTTTTAATTCTCCGTTGTGGTTTACATCGAACTCGAAAGTAGTATTAGAGACGTAACATTGTTTAAGTCTTAGTGTGAATAAAATTATTTTATGAAAATATGTAGTTGTTATACATGGTATAATATTAATTGGAAGCGGTAAGTTGAAAGTCACCTTCATGTTCGGGGAGTGGAGTAGGGTGAAGAGGTACTTTGTAGCCGAACCACTATAAATCTTGGTGTCTTGGTTTGATCGTTTATTTCCTTATCTCTTTGAATTGTTATTGTTATTTAGTTCATTACATTAGATAGTTTAGTTATGATTCATATTGTTGATTGATTAACATATAACTCGAATCAAACCATTTTATAAGCAAAGTTTCAATACGAATAATTAATCGGTAAACTATTTAACCCCCCCTCCCCCTCTTTTAGTTTCCTACACGAGTTAAGGTTTAAATGTAGTCATATGTGTCTATCCCATCGTTATGGGTGTGTATATGTGATTTTGTCACCTTTTCTGGAATATTGGTATCGATAGAGATTAGAAAGAGTGATCAAACCGTTTTAAGCATTTTTAACCCAATTTACCTTTATAAACTTGTTACTCCTTAGCTTTAGTGGTGGAGATGTGTATCCTTGCCAAGCTTATGATAGAATACTCATCACGACCGAGTAATTGAGCGAATTAGTTACATGTTACCATATAAATTAGTTGAGTGATTTGAGTATTTTCATCTTTCTATTTTGTGAGGTTTTTGGTTGTGTACTAGTAATTAAACGAATAAATGCTTAACGGAAAAATCCTTAGGGATACATTTTCATAAATTTCTAAAGGCTACTTGAGGACAAGAGGGATTCAAGTGGGAGGATATTTGATGACTGATTATGTTTTTGTGTAGGTGTTATTTATGTTTTCAAGTTTTAAATTTATATTTTGCCGACTTTACCTAAAACAACACTTTAACGAGCAGTGTACCCAATCAGATAGAGTTTCTTGGTAAGTAGGGTGTCGATCACTAAGAGCGGGAACTAATCTTTTATTTTATAAATATTTTGGTTATCTAAACTATGTTAATTCTATTCTATGTTAAACCTATGTTAAACCTATGTTAATCCTAATTCTAACGGATAAGGGGGGTTTTCAGCCTAAGAGACTGGCATGGGGTTTGTGGTAACTTAGATCAATTTAATACACGATAACACACAAGTAGATAGACAAAAGATAGAAGATCGGTCTAGCCAAATATAAGAAAACTGTATTAACCATGATTAATCCAATTAAAACGTTAGTTTGTTTATTTAGTGCAATGAGTGCTTATCACGAGGCAGCATATCATTCCAAGATTTAGGCGGTACTTCTTCCTAAAACATAGACGCGTAGAATTCTATCACAATTAAACATATCCGCATAAAGCATCCTATTTGCTGATTATAATCAATCTTCTTAGATTAATAATGGTGTTCTTATTAAAACCCTAGCTCATAGAGACTTTACCCACTTACTGCGTAATGGAAATTTATATACTAGTAGTCCACTGTCCAAGTCTTTACCAATTGACTAAGAACATACTCGTTGATCCCAGGCTCACCTGCTGGTTCAACTAAGCTCACTAATCTAAAGGCAAAGATAGGGCATTATTTGTGATCCTATTGATCTAGATATATAAATCACTATATGGAGAGCCATCTAGGCATCTAGCTAACTTGGTCGGTATCACTAGATCAAGTTGAATGATAGGTCGTATACAAAAGCATGTAACCAAGTATAAATTAATAAACATAAGTAAGGAATCAACGATAAATTAAGCATTTGATATAAACAAACCAAACATTCAAATCTTCATAATCATGGCTAATACCCAAGGGTATTAGCCTTTAATCATCATAATCAATGCAAGAGTAATAATTCAAACAAGGTAAACTAATTGAGTTAAACGAATGATACCAAAAATAGAACGATTACAAGAGTATAGGAGATTACAAGGTGTTTCCTATGGAATTAGTAGCTTTGCTTGACCTCTTCTGCTCTTCTTGTCTTCTGAAAATCAACTTTTGTGGTTAAGGTATCGAAAATATGATCAAGCACACTGAAAACCCGTTTTTAGGTTTTCTATTTATACTGTCTGGAATTTGGTCGATACGGCGTATCGAGAGGGTTGGATACGGCGTATCGAGAGGGTTGGATACGGCGTATCGGGGATTTCTTGGAGTAGGGACCACGTTCGATATCTTCCAGAATATTTTATTACTTTATATTGAATACGACGTATGGATGTCTCCTGGATACGATGTATTGGACTTTGTATCTTCGTGGTTTCTTGTGAAGTGCAGGCACAGATACGCCGTATCTTCCTTGATGGATACGGCGTATAAGATGTCAGAACAGTAATCTTCAAATGTCTTCGTTTAAGCTCCAGAATGCGTGCCTTTTAGCTAATCTTCACCAAGTACTCCATAATTACTGCAATTCTCAAATATAAATGATTAAGTATCTATTCTTGCAATAATTATACAAAATGGGTTATTTACATGGGATAAATGATGCTATAAAAGTGAAGTTAATTGATGTTATCAAATATCCCCCCACTTGAATCGCTACATACCTACAAGTAGCCTTAGAAGTTTATAAAAAAAAAAAAATGTATCTTTAAGGATTTTTCCGTTAAGCATTTATTTGATTAATTACAAGTACACAACCAAACACCTCACGAAATAGGAAGATGAAAACACTCAAATCACTCAACTAATCTATGTGGTAACATGTAACTAATTTGCTCAATTGCTCGGTCATGACGAGTATTCTATCATAAGCTTGGCAAGGATACACATCTCCACCACTAGAGCTAAGGAGTAACAAGTTTATATAGGTAAATTGGGTTTTTATTTATAAGGCTTATAAGGGTTTGATCACTTTATGTAGTCTCTACTGATACCAATATTCTAGAAAAGGTGACAAAGACCATACATACACACCCATAACGATGGGATGGACACATATAACTGCATTCAAACCTTAATTCGAATAAGCTAAAGAGTAGGACTAGTAGTGATATAGGGTATGGATCTTCTAACTTTCACCAAAAAGTAATAAACCAACAAGGCGGACAAAACTACACATACATGGCCGTAACAACGGAATAGACACATGTGATTGCTCATATCCTCATTCGAATAAAACCTAAGGGTTAGTGATTAGGAAAGGGAAATAATTGTTGTTATATAAAAATTTACGAAACAAATAGACTAAGTCCAAACAGATAAGGTACAAGTTGCTAGATACTTTCCCGACCATTACCATGATAAAGACACAACTATATACACAAACGTCTTGATCATAGATCAAAAACAACAACCTAACTTGGCGTTCCCGTAATGGTCAACTCCCAATCATCCCATACTTTTACAAAGACAAGTGGCGATATCTACCACTTTATACAAAACTTTACATCGTTGATTTATAACCATCTATCAATGAATAATTGATCCTTCAAATAATATCATCAGTTTAAGTTTTAACGAACCGACTATCTTCAGACTTTCCTCCTCTTTTTTTGTTGCAATTTTCTAATTTTTTCGTTTTTTAATTTTTTTTAAAACATACAATACTACGAATCTCGGTGTAATTTAACCATCTTCACGATCATAATAACTCCGGATAATTTCTTCCATAATTCCTCGTTCTTCGGACGTACCAATAATTGTGATGGTAGTAAAAATACATGAGTTTGACTACTTTTTACATTCCCATTTGCAATGTGCAAATTTCTTCCCAACCGTACCAGAGATAGAAAATGACACAGGACACAGGAAATACATACTTTACACTTTAAGCAACTAGCAACTGATAAATGGACTTAATCTAACAGGGTAGGCTAAGGTGTAAAGGTGTAACGAAACAAATAGTTGGTGTTTATCCTAAAGGATTGGCTCTACTGGTTTTTCTAGGGGTATCTTACTCTTAAAATGAGAGTAAACAAAGGGTTTATACGAGGGTTAACTAACGCGGTGAATTGTTAGTTAATAACAAACCAAATAAGGCTATTTGTGTAATCCTAGAAATTTACCAATTTAAACAAGTTACTCCATCTAAATCTATAAGACTCATTATTGTGGTCTTGAATAGATATACCAAGCCAAGTTCTAAAGTCTACAACATCATCGGTACACTCATATTTTTGTATGGGAGGGGGGGGGGGGGGGGGGAGAGGATGGGAAGGGGGGAAAGGAAGGGGGGGGAGAGGAGAGGGGGGGGGGGGAAGGGGTGAGGGGAGAGGGGAAGGGGGGGGGGGGGGGGGGGGGGGGTGATTTGGGTAAATATTTGGAAACGGATAAGACTGAATCCTTATAATATCTAATAAGGGTTATGTGTGCAGGTTATGTAACCAGTAATTTCACAAAAGTATGCTTTATTTTTTTTAAATTTAAGCATAATTTTAGCAATTTAATGTGAAAAATATGACAAGTAACGTTCTAATTCCCATCCCTTACTTAAGTTATACAACGTCCTCATTGTATAGATAAAACATTAAAAACTAAAAATTAAAAAAATTAGAACGAGAAACTCCCCTGATATTTGCTCGGTAGATTCTCCATGTTAATTTCATGAGCAAGAATGTGTGTTGTAACACTCATTAGATCCAGATTGTAGTTACTTCACCAATGTCGTTTTTATTTCAGTAAGGTCCTGTATTAAGCATAAGAAAACAAGTGCAATTTCTATCTCCGTGTATTCGTTGGTTAGACTCGAAATAAAAACCTAAAACTGTACAGGAAGTCGATACGCCGTATCCATACCCCAGGATACGCCGTATTGATCCCTGTAGAAAACAATCCTAAGTACGGGTCAGAAGTCGAATACGCTGTATTCGTTTAACGAATACGCCGTATCGACCAGTCTGACAATAAAGTTTAAATTGCAGAAAAATAAAGACTGGATAACGTCCAGGTAGTCAATACGCCGTATCCATGGGGTTTGGATACGCCGTATAGACAGTCTGGGAAGACAGACTCGATAAGAAAATTGAAAATACATTCCGGGTTGTCTCCCGGCAAGCACTTTTGTTTACAGAAAAGTCTTTAAGTTAGACTTGCCCCAATTTAATCCCATCCTTATAAAATAATTTGGGGTCGAACGGGATGCCAAATGGCACATACAAATTCTTAATTATAAAAATGAATGACATCCCTTTGTTAAGATAATTACAAGTCACGATATTAAAACCTAATTCTTTGTTAAAAGTATTAGTTTTGAAAAATTTATTGATCGTATCATGACTTGTTTCCAAAAGTTTATTTGACCCTTGTGTATCGATTTTTATTACATTAGGTAATGGTTCGATAGATAAATCCCCCGAAGAGTGTTCAATATCGATTTTATCATTATCGTTGTCCTTATCCGATAAATCATCGAGATAAATTACGTTAAAAGGAAATAGATCATTAAAGTATATAATGTTTTGTCCCTCATCATCACATTCGGACAATGATGTTTCATCAAATTCATCGATATGTTAAGGATTTACAGTAGGTTCAGGTGAGAAATCTGATGTTAATGCATCATTGTAGGCAATGGCTGGGAACTCTTTCTCAAAATCTTTAAAATAGTCGAAATCATTAAAATAACTGACTGTAGGTTCGGATGAGATTCCCTATTCAGATGTCAATGCATCTTTGTAGACAATAGCTGGGAATTCCTTTTCAAAAGATCTGAGGTAGTGAACGTCTTCATCATACCATATCTTACCATACGTAGCAGTTTTCCAATTATACACTTGTCCATGCCTACGAGCTTTTTCTTCTTCAAGCTGAATATACTGCTCCATAGTAATGTTGGGGTCGTCCATATTAACCTGTAATAAAAGAGCTAGGAAAGAAAACGGTCAAATAGCCTAATACGCCGTATTCAGTAAACTAAATACGTTGTATTGATGATAGAGTCGAATAGGCTGTATTGGTTTGAAAAACATTTATACGCCGTATCCAAAAAGATGAATACATTCGACTCAGAAAGTTACAGCGGACTGTAACTATTAAGAAATACACACAAGCATACAATATGCAAAAATTTACAATGTAGAAAATCAAACACACGAATATGAAAATTAATCTAAGCTACACTAAACTAAAAATACTAATAAAATAAGAATTAAACAACCTCACTCCCTGGTAGCGGCGCCAAAAACTTAATGTGTCGTCGTGTAGGTTGTTATTTTACTTATCAAGTTTTACTATAAAGATGCATAAAGATGCATAAAATAAGAATTAAACAACCTCACTCCCCGTAAGGATACCTCAAACACTTGAGTGATATATTTTATATCAATGCTGAGGAATATGAGTCACATGATCATGGTGAACATGTTAACCATAAAGATGCATTGTCGAATCTTGAATTCAGTAAATGACTCAAACTATGAAAGTTAAGATGTTGTCCATAAAGATAATCAATTTTGGAACTTGATTGATCTTTAAGCAAATGGTTAGACTTTGAAGTTAAAATAAGTTTCTTCAAATAGTAAAAAACCTAAGTGGTTTGTGTTAAACCCATAAGGACAATGTTGAACACGTATTTAATGCACGCACTATGACATGAATTTTAATAATACTCAAGTAACTGACTGTGATTAAATAATCTTTCTATGCGCATTAATTATATATAGATGATTTATTGTAATACTAGTTTTCATATGGAAGAAATATGGCAATGGAATTTCAAAACTCTTTCTTGAATGGTTACTATTGCGAGGATGGTGCGTAATCAAAGGAGTCTATAAAGTTATATAATCTTTATGAAGTGTACAAAAGGCAACAATCCAAGTATGGATCATTGCGAGCATCTAGGAGCTGAATCTTAAGTTTAGTTTTTAAATAAATCACTTGCTTTGATTTAATTTTAATTATAACTAAGACAACTCCTAAGTATTCCTAAAAGCTAGTGGGGGCATTATGTTTATTTTCTTAAATCGTGTAAAACATATGTGCCGTAACATTCTATCTAAGCTAGATTTTAATCCTTAGCTTAGAATGAACTTCACTTGAGAGATTTAAGAAATAAAACATACAACATTGGAATATATGTTTATTGTTATAAACATATGCGGTAAATAAGTCTAACACAACATGACATACAATTTAGCAAGTCACAATGGATACATATCTTTTGATAAGATAGAACATGAATGAAATCTTAAGTTTGACTAAAAGATTCATTATGTACATCATATTGTGTAGAGGAACAGTTGTATCATGCATGAATGCAAGATGATTTGACAATATTGATATCTAATCGAAAGTCATTAGATAACTATTGAATTGAATATTTTAATCGAATATGTTTGAATTTGGAAATTCATTCCTAGATTTGGATTTGTCCCTAGTAATAAAAAAATCTAAGAATATATTTATTTCAACAATTTATTGTGCAATTAGAATAAACCAATGAACTTAAAGTTCATGAGGTGTCAAACATTATTAATATAATATTCATTGTTAATGGATTTTAGATAAAGCATGATGTTGTTTGTATACACTGATGCTAGTTTAATTGAGATGACACTCAATACTAGTCATGGTAGGATTTAATCTTTGATGATGACCATGTGGACTAGTTATGCTCAACTAAGAGCATAGTTGTATTATACATTAGAAAATAAGACTGCTTTACACTTTTAGAAGCTTTGAAAGATGATTGTCTCCAATAGGTGTTTACTGATGTCATACACCATATGGAATATAGTGTGTCAATATCTAGATACTTGTATGCACACGAACAAACAATCATCATAGATATTCAAGAATTTCACTAATTGAATTTTTGAAATAAGTATTCTCAAAATTCTGAAAGATCAAAAGCTAGTTGGATTTAATGAAATCTATGCCTTGTCAACAAGTACGATCGTCGTGTCTTGAGGCATGATTCTTTAACTAGGATTATCGGCATTTATCTTTTTAGTATTTGGATAACGGATATTAGACAATTTTTTTATAATGAAATAAAGTACTTGGTATGTTTGTTTTCTTTTAATATTAATTGTATCATATATTTGCATGTTTAAATCCATGAATAATTTTATTATTCTAAATTCGTCCATTGTCGATCAACAATATGGGAGTATATTTGAATTAAGACAAATTTGAGTGATTGGTAATATTCTTTCAATATTAAAGAATGTGTCCGCCAAACTCATATGATATTCACATGTTTGAATATTGGACTTCCCCAACTAACAAGCTTATCACTTTATAGACCCATGTCATCAAGTGAGTCTTGTAAGTGATTTTATTTACTAATCCTTAGACTTGAGATGCATGTAAGTCTTGCATATATGGATAACATCTTTTGTTATAGTTTAAGTTATCCTGAATGAGGTAGCTAATAAGGACTATCTACAGAAGTGTTGTGAAGCATTACTGAACCTTTAAATTGACTTCTTTGAACTCTTTTTTCTTCTTTACTAACAAACGTTATTTGAGTGAATTGACTTGTTCAATCTCGATGATTTAATATAAATGACTGACACGTGTATTCAATATAGAATTTGTTCCTTCAACTAGCTATTAAAGAATGATGCCACTAGGCCCCTTGTTGGATTAATCAGATGTATGTGTGACCGCACCCAAAAGTTTATCTAGAAGTGTCTCGATGATTTTGGTAATCTTGATTAATTACATAAACGAGTAGCAGAATCGTTAAATAATGGAATGACTTAGATCCATATTCATTTTTAACACGGTATCGAAAACAAAGGGATGGTAAATGCTTAAATCATTTAACTGTGACTTTGTGAAACTACACTCAGGTATTTCTAGGAACATTGGCGTGTTGCTAGACGCTTACCAATGTTATTATATTATTTGAGAAATATCCAAGTGGGAGATGTTGGGATATGTCCATATATCAAATAATATATGTCCAGGAATTACGTGAGCCTGTGGGGATGCACGCGTTAATACGTAAAACAATTATGTATTAATATATTATATGTAATATATTAATTAGTGATAAGCTTTAACGAGCATTAATTTAGTTACTTAATGGGATTTACCCGAAGAAAGGTCTAACACACTCACGCAATTGGAGGAGCTTAAGCTAACCCCAACTCACACCCGCTTTAAGAGGAAGATCCAGGGCAGCTACAAGCTCCCTAGCTTATTAATAAGCTAGGGTATAAGTCCATGGGATCTCTTCCAAGTTAAGATCCCCTTCCAAAAAGCTCATAAATCCACAGATAAAGGTAAATTAATACTTAAGCTGATTTAAGATTTAGATATGATTATTACTGAATTAAATAAGCTCTATTTCAGCTTATAGACTGAAAGAGCTTAATATGAGCTTATTAGCTTATTAGTAACAGTAGCTTAATAATTGAGAATTTAAATGAGAGCTTAAAAGTGAGATTTAAAGAGCTTTAAACTGAATTTCATTAATAAAAGATACTGATTACATTACTTAAAAAGAAGATTACAAAACATTTAAGAAAATTACATTTAAGAAAAAAATACGAAATTAAGCTAGACTAAAAGCTACTAAAATCTCCCTCCTTTCGTGTGTGTGAGAGGTGAGGCCTATTTATAGTGCCAAGCTGAAGCTTCTAGGCTTGCCTTGGATTCCCAGCCTTAATCAATCATCACCATTGGATTCTTTAATCATTGGAGAGTAAATGAGAGCCGTTTGATCATTTGTGTGTATCTAAGGATCGCTAGCGTGTCATTCCATGATGTGACATGTTGTGCTTCTTTTGTGAGTAGATTAGCATAAAAACCCATCACTATGTGTGCTTTTTACCCATTGAGCTGACGGTTGGCTTTAGAGGTTTGGCGTGAGGTTAAGTTAAACAATTGATTAGACTCAAATAACTATCCCTGCCCTTTGGATGTAGAGCACGTTTAGAATAGTAGTCTGTACCTTTAATTTCAAAAAGCCCTTTGTTTTACCCTGGCTAGTGAAATGAAAGTGATGATGAACAGTAAATGGGTCTTTGGCGCCAAGTTTATAACTGAATGAGTAAAAACGGTTTGATCTTTGGCCTCTTGTCATTTTCAGTCCCTTTCTTTGTTTTCTCATTTTCTAGTTATAAACTAGTTTTAGGATTTGCAGGAATGGTCCCTGGAGTTTAATAAAAAGAGAGTCGGGCTATGGTTTTGGGCTTAAGGATTCCGGGTGAGGCTACATTTAGTCTTTGGGAAACATTTATGGATTTTTATTAAATGGGTTTTGAAGGGCTTAAATGGAAATTTTGGGCTTGATCTGTCTTTTGTTGAGTGAAAAATTTTTTTATTGTACCATTTTGACTGGGATTTGACTGAGGCTTGACTTTTTCTGGCCTTCGGCTTCCGGCTTTTGGGGGGAATTCGTTTTGGGGGTATTCTTTTTGTACTCTTCTGATTCTCGTGTCCGTGCTTGCCCGTTTTTGACTGTTTTCTTGTGATTTTTGATATATCCATACATGCACACACAAAACACAAATACAAGCATATTGTTGCCATTTTTGGTCTGTTTTGGGTTTAATTGGGTTGTTTTAAGCATAAATGGATATGTGTATTCTACACTTATCAGTATGTCTACTTTTTAGTTGCCGTTTAGTTTTTGTTAAGGTATTTTACGCCTAGCCATTTTCTCTAACACTAATTGACCCTTTCCTAAAAATTTCGCCATCTTTAACTTTTTAAAATATAAGTTTTTCCTAAGTTTGACTCATCAAAAACGACCTGTCGTAAAGCACTTTTAAACTTAACTAGCATCGCAAAAAAGTAAAACGACATTCTGAGCAACTTTTTAGTTTTACCCGAGACTCGAAACTCGACAGAAAATGACAAAAATACCATTTTCTTAGGTCTTATGTAACTAAAAAAACGCAGAACTTATTTTTAAGCTTTTTGACCAGCTAAATTGCGTTTTCATGACTCGGTGATCTAAAGCATTTTGATGTAAAACGACGTTTTAGAAAAATTTTTACTTTTAGCGAGACCAAACTAGGACAGAGAAAATAAACACCAAAATTCCCCCTGCAAGTTTCCTTGCAGTAACTACCTCTTTTTTAAAAAAAAACCGCAGAATACTTTTAGTTTTAAGACTCGCCATTAGGCATCTTTAGACTTAGTTAGCTACGCGAGAAAGTAAAACGGCATTCCGAACAACTTTTATGTTTCTGCCGAAGGCCGAAACGGACCAGAAAATGACGAAAATGCCCTTTCGATTTTCTGCAGGAACTATATTTTTTTATATAGTGCTGATTGGAATTTTTATAATTTTCTCAACTTCAATTGGCCGCCAAATCTTCGTTTTTGAGAGTTACGGGTCGTGCCTTATATCAAAACGAAGCTTGGAACGTCCTCTATCTAATTCTAAGACTAATTTAAGTTTTTAAAAATTTGATACCCTCTACCACTAGATAGTAATTTTCTGCATTATAACGAGATCCGTTTCAAAAAAACATCCAAACGCTATTTTCTCACCACAACAACTTCACAAATACTCCTAGCTAGCCTATCTCCTTCCACTAATACCTCAAACCAACAATCTACCTCAAAACACGGCATGCAACACAATCTATGGATTCTCGATATAAGATCAAATACATGTATAGAATATGTAATCAAATCAACACAAAAACTAACTAGGATAATTACAAAGATACAATGGAATAGTTAGAAGATCAAAACCATAAAACCTTATGGTTTCTTAACCTTGGTGCCAGAACCCCACAACCCAAACAAAGACCAACATTCATTGATTTTGTTTCACAATTTTTGTTAGAAACATTAATCTGTGAACCCTTGAACTCACAATTATTCCCAATTTGATCAAAACCCTCATGATTATAAACAAGAAAAATCAAAAAACTTGAGTAACTTGATGCATGGTTGATTTTATTTGAAAAGAGTGATGGGGGTTTATGTAGGAATGATTTAAGAGTGAATGGGAGCGATTAATTGAATTTTTAGTGATGATGGTGGTGGTTTTCTTGTTGTGTCGTTCGAACACAGTAAGGGAGGATGGAGATGAATAGCAATTTTTTTATTTTTTGAATGTTGTATTTGTGTGTGTGTGGTTCGACTTGTATATTAAAAAATGAGTGGGTTAAGTTTACACATGGGCTATGGTTTTTTTTGTTAGTTAATGGGTAAACAAAGTTTTAAAAAAGGGGTGTTTGGTTTCATGTTTTGTAGGAGTAAAAAGGGTAATAAGAGGGTGTTTAGTTTAGCTGATTGTTAGAGTCAACAAGGAGGAGTGTTTGGTTTATATTTTTATTATTATTTATTATTTTTTCTAAAACTTTGTATCACTTAAATCTCGGTACCAAACATTAAATTAACTCGTTATAAATTGTATAAACACTATTTTGACGCGGTTTCGGCCAAACGCGGATAAAAGTCAAAAAAAGTTCTAAACTAAAATAATTAAGCTCTCGAAGCTAAAATATAGAATTGTTGATTTCTCGATCGCTAGAACGAATAAATATCCAAAGCTCGACTCGCGAATATTTAAAGCGACAATTTTTACTGAATCGACTAAAAATTATAAAATGAATTCTATAAAATTAGAAAATATAATTTAAAGTTCGGGATAAACATTGACTTGAAGCTCGAGTTGCACTAAAATCAAGCGTTAAATGCTAAGAGTAATGTAACCACATAAAAGTGACTCCAATAAAAATTTAGAGAGTCAATTATCATACGTTTGCTTTCGGTTACTGTCCTCAAAATTGACGGATGTCACAGTTTTCCCCTGTTAAAGGGAATTTCGTCCAGAAATTTCAGTTGCTCGTCCTAAGCCATAGCGCTCGCGAACAGTTGCGGATACTTGCGCTTCATCTTGTCTTCTCGTTCCCAAGTAAATTCTGGTCCTCGTCGGGAATTCCAATGAACTTTTACAATAGGATTCCATCTCTTTTTCAGCTTCTTGACCTCACGGTCCATGATTTCCATAGGTTCTTCAACAAAATGAAGCTTGTCGTCGATCTTGACTTCTTGTAACAGTACGTGTAAGTTTATGTCAGCCAGGGAAACGGATAAGGTTAAATCCTTACAATATCTAACAAGGGTTATTGTGTGCGGGTTATGTATCAAGTAATTTCACAAAAGTATGCTTGATTTTTTTAGATTTAAGCATAATTTAAGCATTTTAGTGTGAAATTAGGACAAGTAAACATTCTAATTCCATCCCCCCACTTGAATTATACAACGTCCTCGTTGTATAGATAAAACATTAAATACAGGAATTAAAAAGAATTAGAATGAGAAACTCCCCTGATATTTGCTCGGTAGATTCTCCATGTTGAGTTTATTAGCAAGATTGTGTTGAACAGCTGCCTTGAAGTTTCAAGACTCCAACACTTCAAGATATCCAGATTTGTAAATTCTCCACCAATATTCGTTGATATTTCTTTCACGAGGTCCTGTATAAAATATAGCAAAAAACGTGTATTCCTATCTTGGTACCTACGGTTAATTTAAACTAAACTAAACAAACTAAATACGGGTCAGTTTTGGTGAATACGCTGTATTGCCAGAACTGACAATAATGTTTTAAAAAAATAAATACTGATATCGTTCAGACAATTAATACGCCGTATGGTATGGAGCAGATACTCTGTATTGATGTCTAGGAAGACAAACTCGATAAAATTAAATAACAATCCGGGTTGTCTCCCGGGAAGCACTTTTGTTTACAGTGAAGTCTTTAAGTTAGACTTTTCTTCAGCTTTTCTTCATTCCATATCATGCACGCTAATGTGCCCGCGTGTGAGCCATTCTTCCATCTTCGCATCTCGAATGTAATCGGGTTCTAAATTCAATACTTCTTTGTAGAATCCCTTAAGCTTTTAGTATGGATGCGAGATTCCATTCATCTTATCCTCTTTACTTACCTTCAGTAATGGTGGGATCTTGTTGCATTGTTCATTAGTGTGGTGTTTAAACCTTGGATGTGATCGCACCATTTGGTAAGTTACTTCATCATTACCATTGTAAATGGTAATCATCCCTTCGAACCGTCTTGTTTTAATTCCAACTTCTCTCAAAAATGGTTCACCAAAAATAACATCGCCCATTCCTTCATCACGATAATCATCCATATTTTCTAAAACTGCAAAATCCGTCATAACAGAAAAGGTTCCAACAAAAATAGGCACATTCATTAAGGCTCCTATAACATTATTCCCTTTGTACATCATCTTATCATTCATTATAGAATTATGAAACTTTTTGGACATCACATTGACATACAGTAATGGGAAAAAGTTAGCGTGTGTAAATTTAAATCCTATCAAGCGAGAAAAATTTAAGTTATGAGCACAATCTATATAGATCTTCTTATCATAGTCATAATAACTAGGGTAATCATCAATCCCAACATCAAGTTCATCATTCCTAGTTCTAAATTTCTCAGTTACCTCACCTTCCTTAATGATGGGCATTAAATCATCACCTTAATTTCTCCTAAGCTCAAATGGTTCATTTAGATTATTTAATTCAATGTAATTCTCAAAGAAAGGGTCTAATGATCTATTTAACATCAAAGTCTCTCCCATAAGCCTAACTTTTAAATCAAGTTCCATTCTTTCTCTCAAACTTAGCATGTAGACCCTCTTTAAATTCAACTGTTAGCAGGTTAACACTTTGTGAAAATAATCCTTTCTCCCTGACCCTTAAAGTATCTTTATATCTAGAATTATAAAGTCTACGAGGAAAGTAAATTTACCAATTCCTACTAGTATATTTTTAGCTATTCCTTTTGGATATTTCACTGTCCTGTCTGCTAATTCAACTGTCAACTTAGTGTGAGCTAATTCACCTAATCCTAAGTTAAGGTAGGTCGAGAGAGGCATAACACTAACGCTAGCTCCTAAGTCAACAAAGGCATTATCGAAGCAAACATTATTAATAAAGCAAGGTAAAGTGAAACTCCCTGTGTCTTTCTCCTTTTACGGTATGGAATTATTGATATGTGAAGCTTTAGAGTAAGCTTTCGAGAATTGTGGTCCATATGATCCCTTGTTTTCTTCATAGTAGTAACCATTCAAATGACATGGAAATGAAATCGTCGTTTGTCTTGTCTCATACATTAGTGTACGATTCTGTCCAGTGGATACGGCGTATTGGGAAGATCCAAT
>BQNB010109705.1:3838-22701 GCA_026074375.1 Tanacetum coccineum
CTAGAGGGACCTCCTCCAATCCAGCGGATGAAATAAACAAGTTGAAAGCATCAGCACCATGAGCATTAAAAATAGACCTGTGTGAATTTGCAACCGTCTAGAGGGACCTTCTCAAAGATTGTTTCGGCCACCTCTTCAAGATCACTCTCTCCTTCCACATTTGGAGTAATACGCAATCCTCCATTTTCATCAAATGAACCTTCGTTACTCAGCTCGTCATCTGACTTACTATCTTGATCAATGTCTTCTTCAAAATCAGGCATCAAACCAGAAACTTCTTTAGCCCGTATCCAAAATGTTTTACCTTGGATAATGACTTTAAATGATTCATAAATGTTATCAACTAAAGTCGTTTTGATACAAACTCTTTTACTGTGAAGGTAACCATCTTCCTGTTCATCAAAATCTAGCAATAACCGAAACGAACCTCCCTGATGAACACCCCTACAACAGCCTATACACAACTGTAATAACCAAACAAACAGTAGACAATACAGTGACACATTTCCTCATCACTGAATCACCAGCTTCTCAAGCCTACTATTCTCGCAAACACTCTTTTTAAAGATGTTACAGTATTGCAATTCTACAGTCATAAAAAGAGTGTTGATTAGAGTGTTTAGATCCTACATAAATATCGACTCTTGAACCTTCCAGCTTCAAACTACAAACTGCAGCTTGTTCTCTTCTTATGATAAGGATCGAAGGATAACCAAGAACGGTTTGAGCCCAATGTTGGCCGCCTTTTTTTGCACGACACTCACCAGGACAATCTGAGTTTTCAATATTACCTGCCAGTTGAGTTTTTATAGAACAGACTTTATCCTTAGCGGATAAAAATGCCAATTCTATATCCATCTCAGAATAGGAATAACTAAGACCACTTTATCATATCTATCCTATCTAGCAACTTTTTCACCGACTCGTATATCAAAAATCGCTACTGAAACACCGTACTTTATTTTATTACAAGATGATGCTAGTCTAAAGATCCATATCAAAAACGGATGAATAGTTGAATGATTGTATAAAAAAAGGTTAAAGAGTCAAGTCTTTATATTCAAACATTATTTGGAGATAAACACAGTTACCAAAAATAAGTCTATGAACAAAAGAATCTAGTAGATAATAGAAAAACATCAGTTTGATCCCTTGATGACCTCCGAGCGGGAAAAATGTCTTTAGCCCGTTTTCATCAATCACGCAAACTTTTTCAAACTCCATCACCAAGATCAAGTTCTGCGAAAATAGCAGTAGTGCATATTAGTGACGACATTATCATTTGAAATGATGACATGGAAATCTTAATTTATTTTCAATTTCACAAACCTTTGAAACATGATAATTCACTAAGTAGCAGCCATCTTGAAGCAACGCTCACTTGGGACGAGCCCGTTGCCAAACACCATGGGTTCTGGTGGCGGATTCTGCTTGTTGTTTGGTGCGAGCGGTGTGGCAGCCAAAAGTATACCCTTGCAACTTGGATTGATTAATGGAATTGGTTAATCCAAATAATAATACATTCCAGCACGTTTCTGCTATGTGTCTAATGCTGAATTAAGCCGGTTGATTCTTGGACGATAATTAGTTGAATCTCGTCTAAACGTAATGCCCAAATGCTGTAACAAAACATGCCAACACATTAAACATGACTTGGTCAAAAAATAATTGCATGCATAACATAAAATCTTTAGTACGTGTAAATAAGGCGATTTGGACCAGGCGTCAATCTAAAATGGGTCATATCTGTTTTGCCAAAACAGATTGAGTGAAGAGCAAAAAAGAAAACGCATAGTCAACCAAATAGCGATAGAGCAAACACTTACAGATAAGAAAAGATTCATTCCTGTCAATAACGACTGCGGTGCATTTGCGACACAATCAATAGAAGGTGTCCCTTCATAAACAATCACTCTATCGGCTAGATAAGTTGCCATTAAGAGGTCATGGTCAACCACGAACGCAGTCTTCATATTGCGCAGTATAAATCTTCTTATAACTTTTGAAGCATTAATACGTTGTTCAGAATCTAGATACGCACTCGGTTCGTCTATTAGGTGTTAGTTATTTAGGGTGTGTGTGATAATCCTGGATAACTCGCTTATATCATGTAAAAGTCCACTTTCCGTATGCGGATTAAAAAGAACAATATACGAAAAAAAGGACTAACCGTGCCAAGGCATATGCATAATGCAACTCTTTGTAATTCACCACCAGAAAAGATCTGAATATAAAAAAATAACCCCCGTCTCTCGATCCATTAGCTCCTCGATTTCAAGAGGCTTTATGACATCCGAAACGAACTGAGAATCATGAATGTCGGGAATCCCTTTCTTTAAATAACTTCTGACTGAACCATTGAAATTGGTGCGAACCCTTTGGGGCTTGTAAGAAACCTTAAACGCTTCCCTCATTTTGTTTTCTTTACACATTTCAGCTGCCTACAGATTTGATGAATGGTTAATTCACGATTAGATTTACTGTGCGTTTGTTTGCTTACAAGGAAACAGGTACAGTTCAAAGGAGACTGGAGGCGTTTAAAATGTTTTGTTTCATGCATTAAGAACTTCCATTTTCATTTTATTTGAACAAATCACATTAATTACTGGACCACTGTCCTATAACAAATTGTGTTCGTCGTGCTCAAAACCGGTAAAATATAAGAATAGTTTAAAATCAAAATGGTCCAAATGGTAAAAGTAGCCTAAGCTCTTTTTAAAGGCTTACCGATTGTTTGAAAGGAGTGTTTTTGTGTCTAACACAGAACCCAGCGTCACATAACTAACCCATGCTTGAAAAATTAGATTTAAAACGTATCAACCAGAAGCATGCTCGAGAAAAGTGGCACTTCCCAGTTCCTTTTCACAAGCATTCTATAAATCTGAGATCTGTGAATTCTCCCATCGCACGCCAACTAAGTGTGAATCACCATGTGTTTTACTCTTCTTGGGTTTTCTATACGTGCATACGCGTCTGAATTTCTCAACACATTCCTGTGGTGTCTTTAATTTTCATATAGAGCATTGAATCAAAATTTAAAAAAAGGTCAATTCAATTCATAAGAGACTCTTGACGAAAACGAAGGTTTCTGTGGTGAAAAATACTGTAACAATTATGGTCTTAGTGAAAACTTTGTACCTGTAAAAGTAAGAGACTCTTGTACGAAAACGAAGGTTTCTGGAGAGATGAAGTATCTGTGATCTGTGAGAATTAGACATTTAAATTCATGTTTTAGACAATGTAGGCGGCGGCTCACAACACCGTATGCATCAAGGTTCCATAGAGGCAGCAAAATTAATCTGATAAGTAATCACGCATGCATTATTAAATCATGCTCTAGCATCATATCACATTCTGAAATTTGAATGTTTGTGAAAATACATGTTAGTATTATGCATCTTATCATCATAAAGAATGCTTACTTAAGAATGGGTCGACATATAACGGTAACCTTTTAGGTGTAAGCTCAAGGATGGATAAATTGGGCAGCTTTATTTAAGCCTTTTTTTATATCAAGATAACTTGAAGGTCATCATATCCCATTAATTTGTGCATCTTGCACAACAGTGGCAGAATTACAAAACCTTGAGTCTCCACAGATAACTTTCCAACTTTCGATTAAAAGCTGATATCAACTACGAGCATACGCACAACCTCTGCCTTGACCACTTGACACTCTTCATCCTCTTGTTCAGTTGTCGTCCTAACAATATATACTTGTTTTTTATAATAATCGTCAAATATCTTGCGGTTTTATTATATGCTAAAAGAAAATATCAATACTAAGATGAGGTCGGAAACAATGGTTACCAAGAAAAGTAAAATACATATGCACTCACTTTAGTTTTTTTGCTGTTGAATTTGTTTTGTTGTTAGTTTCGAAAGACGTGGTTACGAAAACCATGATCGAGGTTTTCAGCTCTCTTGCCATAAGTTGGAGGGTTCTAAAAAATAGAACGGAAGCGGCTGATTTATATAATAAGAAAGGAAGTAAAAAAAATACTCATATAAACCAAAACGTAATCAAAACGCCCCAAGTTGTTGGGTACTCAGCTCCTCCAGACAAAATTTTTGTGGCTAACTAAGTGAACTTTCGGGTTCCATTCGTTGTACCGACTAAAACCAATCAAATTGTAACGCGTTGGGGATAGGTAAGCTGGTTCAGTTCTACAAGTCGTGGTTTCCATGTCAACGTTCAGATGTGACGCAAATGACAAAAACAAAGTAATCTTTTTTTGATCCATTATAGGAATTAGCCTGAATCAACCCGTTATAAGTAGTAATATGTTGAGAGGTTAATAAGCCTGTGTAACTTGAAAGGATGTGAGTCGTAACGATGAGTGTTTCTTTGTCCAATCTTTTGGTAAGTTAATGATTCAATTGCGTTAAACGGGATTTTATCATTTACAAGAAATCAAGTATGTTATTACACGAGCTGCAATGATATGCCCAACATGAAAACTATTACAAAAAAAGAATATTATGAGTATGGGATATACAAACCTAACACATATACCGCACTATGCAAAGTCTCGGAATTCGTTTGCCATCTTGACGTAGCATGACACAATAATAGTTGCTACCAAACAAATTGCATATTAAGTATGTGGACGTTAATGTAGTTTTTATGCGTTCTAATATTATATGCGATTAGGTTTACATACACAACACAAATGATACTTTTTTGGAACGGAAATTATTATTGCATATATCACCATAATGTATCTCACACATGTCTATACGAGATTTGAATCTACAGCGCTTTTAGTCAGGGTAGTGCTATGGGTTTTGTTTAAGCTAATGATGGTGTGGTGTGTGGCTTATGAGCCATAGTTTTTAGCATTATATTTCAATAGCCACTTTCTGGGTTTTTTAAGATTGCGGGTTATATACTGTTATTTGTATGGATATGATATAAATCGTATAAGCACGTAATCTAAAGGAATCATAATCCCTTACGTTTGCTTTTATCAACTTACAACATTACACAACACAAAGTTCAAGGTCCCAATATCCGAGAAATTGGATACACTATTAACGTTTATGCCGAGAGCTTTATCCTCAGAAATTTCTATTGGGTGTACTTTGGCATACTAACACGTATTGTTGTCGAATTACTAGACTGAATGTGAATACTATTATTGCCCTTGCATAGCTCGTTTACAAAATAGCTTATCGTCACACTAAACAATGCTACATATAATAAATATCTCTCTTACTTTAGCTTATTTCATATTATAAGCTAAATAAAATCCATAACAACTTACCAGAAGGACAAACTATTTATTTTCATCAAAACATGAAAGCATCTATTAAATAGCTAAAACTCTTCACTTGATGATTGAAGTAGCGGTTTGAGTTCATTAGTTATAGCCTATAACTAAAGTGCGTGACGTGGGCATACTTTTGTATTAAACGATGGGCTCTGTGGGGCACATAGTGATCTTAGAAAGCTAATATTAATGTATTGATTCGTTAATGCCAATTCTTGCATGATGATTATACTACGTATTTAAATTGTGATCAGACAAATTTTTTGTTCCTATAATTGTATAATCCTTAACATATTGTACATATAACATAATAAAATTTTATTACGCTTCAATTTGTAATCTAAATTACACTAGATAAAAAGAAATGTGGATGCTATAAATTTTATATGATAGACCTTGTTTAGACGGAGGAATGATTTTTTACACTATGGTTAATTTATTCGGGTTTCGCATGATCTACCTTAGGATCGCGTTTAAGTGTACTTTTAGTCGATCGCGCCCCATTTGTCTTGTTGAATGAGTGAGCTAATGGTATATATGATCAAATATAAAAACAAGTGTGCTTCGAGGCCCTATGACTTTTTCATCATGAATTTATACTTCCAACCCATCACAAAAAAAATCAAAACTATATAAATAATATCCACTTATACAAAACAACCAACGTATATCCATAATGTTCTGTTCTCAGGCTGAATCCATCTTTTTTTACATATCCTACAAAACTCACATCACTCTTCATCCAACTACCCATAAAAATAACAAATCTACGCACAACGCCTTACATATACAACATACAAACAATGAACTCCAAAATTTCACACATTATATGTCCTCCGAATCATCAATGTAACTTGCATTATCATTTCTTATGAAATTCACATTATTGTCGTAATTAAGGGATATTTACACTTGATAGGCAGTTTTTTAATGTATAGTCTAAACATAATTTCTTAATTTCTCAGACATGCATTAATAAATTACACGTTAAATGACATTTATTAATTATACTAATATGAGTAGTCCTTGCGCATCTGGCGGGAAATTCCTAGCGGCCAATCATTATCCGACTACGCTATTGTGGTAAGTTTTTTGTTGTAGCATTACCACGAAGTGAAATTATCAAAAGTAATTATAAACGGATGGTAACATGCGATAATTCAAAATTTATAGCGGAACCATCTAAACCGGTCAAGCGAAACTCTAGTAGATTAGAAACCATGTAACTTATCTGAGTAATCTTAGGAATTCGTTAAAGTTGCATAAAATTCCTTGCCTATTTTATTCCTAAAATACCTTTTATTGGTTTCTAAAATACTTTTAGTTCCAACATTTTTCGTTTTTAACACTTAAATCATGGGAAAGACATCACAATGAAAACTTACAACACCTTTGTTCTATATTCAACGCATTAATCAAATCCTGAAAACATAAATAGACATAATTAGGAATATTCATTTAGGACTTACAATTTATCTTTAGTAAACATATTCTTATAAGAATTTTTAGTTTTCAACAATTTGTTGCGAATTTCATACATTCCATGATTGCATTTATATATATTTAGCCATTTCATGTATGTTAATTTTTGAAAATCAATTCTAATATTTGGTCAAGAACATTAATGATTGTGTATTATACAATTGAGAAAAGTGATCAGACTGATAAAATTCATATTAACCAAATTCCCTTGATTAGTTATTTTAAAAGAAACGTACATTTTAATTCTGGTTACGAAAATATAATATTTTAGTTTGCCTCAGCATTTGGTCGTGATGTAAGAATTTTCGACGAATACGTGGATAAGACAGCTGTAACAATGTAAGAAACTTGACACCCTCGTTTGTTCTCTATACAAGAGAGAAAGTTATAATTGCAAAATCATATTCGATAAAGATAGATTCTCCCTTCATGTAGTAAAAATTTATTTGTACTGAATTTTGTGTTTTCAAAGAATTTGGGAAACTATGTTTCAATAACTTCATCGATTGCATTTTATACTGTTAGCGTGTAGTTGTTTCAAATGTAATTTAGTATTTTGTTTTGTTATAATTTAAATATAAATTTCTTTAGTCAAAACCTATAATGGATTGCCAATTTATACATTAAAAATATCACAGTGAAAACAAAATTCCTATATTTCTACAAATTAATTATTCATAGTCGCCGATGGATTCCGGCAAATAACAGACCTGCGATGATAGGACGCGATTTAAACTAAGAAGATAAAATTTTATAGGCAATATTTACAAAATAACCATTGTTATACACTATTTAACTTTAAGAAGTTATTACATACTTTATTTACGGCAACGGGAGACGCTGTGTTTTTAGAAAGATTTGCAAGACAAACCTTCAAAAAATATAAATTATATAGTGTCATAAAAATCTTATAATCATAGATTAAAAATACTCTTATCTTTAATCACTCTCTTGTTGATGGCAGGGAGATTGGCGGTCGTCTGTTTCGGTGGTGGTTGCGGTCTCGCATCGGCGGAGGTCTGGAGATGTTTCAGAATGGTGCTGCTCTTTTTCGCGGTAGGGTTTGAGTTTTTTCAGCGCGGAGATTTTAGATTTTTTTTCTCGGGGTTTGATGCTGCGTGCGTTTGGTGATGAAAGACGTGAGGTATGATGGTTGAGCTGAGGTGGGATGGTGGAAGGGAGGGTTTGGTTTTTGATCGAGTATAGGTTGGTGGCGGCGGTTAGGGTGTGTTAATTAGGCCAAGAGAGGTAAAGAGAATAGGTATTGAGATAGAGAGAGATAAGAGGATATGTGTGTTTTTTTGTTTTGATATGTGATGGTTGGTGTGTGTGTGAGGTTTATATATGAGCAAAGATGCCAAAAAGATTCCTACTTTCAACATTTCAAAAATGGATAGAATTTCCATTATAAAGTAGTATAGATAGACCAAAAAATGCATTTAAATGCCTATTAAATGAATTAGAACATTTTTATTATATAACAAATAATCCATTTTATGCCCAGTGGGCATATTACAAACCTGTTAATTTAAAAGCATAATAATTAATATTGGTATTAAAATTTGCGCGGTGTAGTATATTTTGAAAAACTATGTGGTTGGTTTTTTGGTCTTAAATACCTTAATAAAGCCGCAGATTATTCTGAAATCGATCACCGAACGGAATAAAAATAAACATAATTTGTAACGAAACAATTAGATTTATTCGGTTTCGTTTGAAGTATGGCCTCTTGCAAAATAAAACGACCAAGGACATTACGATAAATTCACATTACTATAATCTAATTAGTTATCAAAAAACATTTTAAAACTGTTTCTAGATAAATATACAAGTTTTAGTTCGATTTTTTTTGTTTAATTATATGAAAAATAATTCTATAAGTTATTGTAATTAGGAGTTATTCAGGTCATCGAAAACCGCTCAAAACTGTATTATGTTCGGTTGTCATTTCGTGTTTAATCCAATTTGTTGAATCGGTTAATTTAATGTTTTCGGTTTTTAACGAAATAATGAAACCAAATAACCCAAATACATGATAAGGAACCGATAGATGAGTAGTTATCGCCGACACTGTGATACGAGCGCTGTAACCACATGCTTGACCTTATTAGTTTGGAGTAACAGTACATCTATAAAAAATTACAAATTTACTTTCACACAATAATTTGTTAACTAAATGTAAAGGGCAATAAAAAAAGGAAATAGAGATTACATTGCAATATGATTGGTCATAACATTCACCAAGGTATTCAATTTCGAGTTAAATTCTTGATTCTTCAACTCCAAATTACTTTCGGACCGAAACCTCATTTCTATAAGTGATTTCTAATTTGATCATTGTTGATGCATAATTTGGTCGGGCCGGTCTTAACGACTCTCCCGGTGCCGTTCGTCGTCTTTTCGGGCCTTGAATAGTGCTGCCAACAAAGAAGAACCGGTTAGAAGGGACCCGAGGCCGGAGTCCTGGGATCCACCCTCCGACGGTCAAGTTAGAATAGTATAATCATATAGTAAAGATGTGGTAGAGAATAACATGTGTAGGTATCTGTAGGTAGGATGATCATACCCTTGTATATATAGTAATATGGATTAGGGTTACGTAGGATGTGGGTCACCCTTTTATCGGGTTCGGCACATTGGGTCTGGCCCATTCCAGACTATACGCCAACAATCATTATTATCGCACTTCAAATTAAGAAAACAAAAAGATGAAATATAAAAAGATTTTTCTAGTACTTCAAATTATCAATGTAAATTTCCAATGTCTCGTCCGATGAAAGCTACAATTTTGTGTTACCGAATGGGCGTGAATAAGACTTCATGAATCGGGTCGAGTAGTCTATTCCGATACCAACGCGGTCTTTTCGCAAGTCGTTTGAATTATTGTTCTTCCTATATAGGTCAAAAGTCGTTTTTGGGTGTCATGCATGACCCAATTCGATAGTTATAGTTAGACAATGTTTTATGTTTTTTTTTTACATGTTAGCCATTAGTTTCTCTTTGATTTTTACTTTTTGAAACTGCATCCACTAAGGTTCCTGGCTTACAAAGTAACTATGTAATTTCACTTTTATTTCTAGAAAATTTGATAGACAAATCTTTGAGATTTGAAGTCTCACTTTTTGATCTATAAAAAATTACTATTATGTCTTTTTTTTTAAATAACATTTTCACAACGGTATCATTACAAGCAAAATTGCCATTTTATCAACTACAATGATTGGATATGTAATTTGAAAATCGAATGATTATTGTGATCCCAAAACTAAAGTGCATCATCTTTTTAGTAACCATCATATCGTGTTGAGTGTAACCTTTTCGACTCTCTTTGTTTAGGACTATACATTTACCACCAACTGCAGCTCGTCCAGTGGTATCAATTTTTTTTCGCAACGTTTAGTTGATTGGTTAAAAAGGGTATTTAGGTAATGATTAGGGTTTGAACTCAACTCTTAGCCAATTAGGTCGTTAGGACAATAACTCTGGGTCGGATCTTTGAAAAAAAGTGATATATCCCTATGGTTTGCAAAATGTCCGTCTCACATCCTCACGTGACCAACATTTTTTTCTCTTTAACTGACAAAATATTTGCACCGTTCGTCCCCAGGGATGTACGGTGTCTCACTTTTACTAACGGAGGGGTGAAAATTGAGCGAAGCATTGGCTAGGGACATGAGACGGCGTTTTTGAAAACCACATAGATGTATTATGCACTTTACTCTTGATTTTAATTAGAGTAAACTACAAACTTCGTCCACGTGGATTGGCCACACTACATGTTTAGTCCCTATTCTTTCGAAAGTGTACTCGTTCTCGTGAGTAACATATAAGGTGCTATGTCAGTCATTCGGCCTGGTAAAGTATATATTACTAAACACTATTATCTTCTGATTTCCTTTCAGTTTTGGTACCTCTTGTTGAATTTAGTCATTTAACTTTGGCCGAAGAACACGAGTGCACTCATAAATTTCCCACCTAGAGGATGAGTGTTCTTTCAAAATGATAGAAACCGAGCCTGCATTTTTGCCAAGTCACAACATTTTTTGCAATTTTTTTAGGGGAAGAAGCAAAGATTCTATAAAGTCACTTAGGCAAAGACAAAAAACAACCACCAGCGGACTCTAAGATAGAGCTTCGGAGAGAGAAACAACAAAACAAAACAAAATCAAGAAACAAAATCTAAGGAAGCGATGATGAAGTCAATGCACCAGGATTTCGGATCCAATTTTCCCATGAGAAGAGTTTTTTGGAAGAACGATTATAGGCTCATAAAAGAGACAATCTTTGCACCGAAGGAAAAATATCCTCATGACGAATGGCATTTGCCTCGGGATCCGAAGACGCATGAAGAATTTTGTTTCTCCAATTGCAAACATGCCAAATAAATGTTATACATACCGGATGGAAAAGTTTTCTAACCGACATGTTCTCGATAGGCCCCGATTCTCATTTAAGAATTTCCACTAAAAACGAGTTGTATAATAGAGGAGACTTCCACAAACTCCATAACTTACGTCGTATAATTTTAATTTTGGAGCAAGAGAGCAAACAATGATGTTGAAATTCTTCATCGACGCTACAAAATAGACAAACAATGATTCAAAGAGATTCAAAGTATTGAACCCCACGACAAATAAATAAAAACAAACATTTTTTTGAATTGCTTATAAGTTAATCTAAGTTAAATAAGCTTTGATATACGGAGTAATTAAAACAAATTGTAAAGGTAAACCACTTTTTTAGCACAGTAGTAAAATAAATGCGAAATCAAATGATGACATAGAGGTAATATTTTGTCATGATTCCAAAGTTAAAAGATGTCAATATGAGCATGATAATGTCCATACATCATCATGACACACTCACATCAAACCCAAGCAACACTCAAAATGGACGTTTCTGCCAACCCCATACATATATTACTGTTACTTTTTTTACCTCATAAAAACAATTTACTTGATTATGTTCTTAAACTAAAATAGGCAAAGTGATCAAATATTGCATTTATTATCGTAATCTCAACGTCACTTCAGTTTATTTTTGCTACAACTAACTTCATTATAAAAAAAAACTTCACTGTCAAATTAGTCTAATAAAAAAATCAACTTTATCACTTAAATATACCTTATGCATATACATAAACAAAATAACAACTCACAAAACTCAACTCGGACCTACAAAACACCTCCCACTACTCGGTTTTGACATTGACCGAGTCATACCCTTTTATTCATTGAAGACGTGTACTTACGGTCCTCTGTATCACTTTTAAAATTACTTTACTTAAACAAAACAACACTTATAAAACACAATAATATTTATATTCTTATAAATTTTATGTTAATTAGTCTATGTTAATATATGATCGTTTGTTTATGTTAGTTTAGTGCTTAATAAACGAACGTGAACAACCTTGTTTTCTTAATAAACGAACAAAAACAAAAAAACTCGTTCGTATAAGCGATCGTGTTTGTTTATTTGATCGTTTACTTATCTTATCTCGCATAAGAAATAGTAAGCTTTGTAATTTTGTTATGAGAGATTTAGAAAAAGTGTTGATTAGCGGGAACAATTTGACTTATACACCCACAAAGAATAGTTCTGGTAACTTTCTTGCCCGGTGAAACATCCTAAACCCTAAGCCATGACTTGAAGTGAGCACGAGTCCAAACTCGAACCCATAACATTTTACATCTCAATCAATTTCTTTCTTACGAAAGACGTAAGTAGTAAATATGACATAAATGGGGTGACGACAATATATTCCTATAGCAGTAAGGTGCAGTGGATCTAGCCTAATATGACATTGTAGGTGGAGCCAACTCTAACAGCATGGAACAACTTAACGATAGATGTGTATCTAGAGTAACTTTCTTGTTTAAAACGAATCATAAATTATTACAAGACAAAAGGAATATGTTTAGATTTTCCAAAATACTACTACATCCGTTCGAAATTATAAAAGTGCCACATGCTCATAAATGTAGAATATAAGCGTCGTAACGTCATCTTTTTACTGTTTTTATAAATAAAAAAAATGAAAAACACTTTCACCAACAAAACTTTATTCAACACGCAACCAAAAACCTCACTCGCTACACTTTTATTCTCAAAATTAAGATCCCGGTCCTGATCTTTTGATCTTATGATCTTACGATTTTACGATACTGCAAAGCAAAAACGATCCGGATCTTACATAGGATCTTTGTATGCTTAAGATCTTATAGGATCCCGATCTTAACCATAAGATCTTAAGATCTACTCCGATCCGATCTTACTTTTCTCGAACAAGAAACTAATGAACTGCAAATTTATGGGTTGTGTTTCGTAGAATTTAAAAAACAACATGTTAATCTTTTTAAACATTTCATAATCATAGTTTATGAGAACATTCATATAATTATGTGTTTATAATATATAATAATTTGAAGGATTTTCTAAAGTTGTGGAAGATGTGTGGAGGAAGTGCCCGCGTGATGAGTCTAATGCGATGATTAACATGATGGGAAAGTTAAAATACCTTAAAACTAAGTTTCGGGAATGGAATAAAACGAATATGTTATGTGTGAAAAATGTTAAAGCAAAATACAAGGTCGATCTTGAGGATGTGGAAGCGATTATTGATAATGGTAATGGTAACGAGGAGGTTGTTAATAAAAGAGCGGAGATTGTTAATAATCTTCAGAGTATTGATAAACTACATTCGTTAGAAACGGCACAAAAGGTTAAAGTTAAATGGTCAGTTGAAGGGGATGAGAACTCTAGTTTCTTTCACATAATGGAAATGCACCATATTCAAATCTCTGTTCCTAATTTCGTAACTGCACTTGTAACCTATTTCACATTGTTATGTTGTATTATTATATTGTTCGTCGAGTGTTGTTAGATTCTTGGTTCACTTGTTTTTATTTTTTCTTGTTTATATCGTGGGTGTTTGTCTCTGTATGGTGTTGTTTGGCTCAGCTACTTCTGAGACGTTCTTTTTATACCTGGTAGACAGGGAGGGGTTATGTATACGGTATGGATGTAAAAATATTTAGAATAAAAAACGTATTATTACATTTGTAAAGATCAAAATCTCTTTGGTTAAAAGATCCTAAAAAGCTACTCTTCACTCCGTCTCACAATTTATTGTCTCCTGATAAATAAACACACAGTTTAAAAAATAAAAACTTTTAACTACCATGTTTTATCTTTCTTTACTTTTTGACAAATAATAAATTTTACCATTAGATAATAATTTAAACTTCTTAAAGTTTGTAATGATAATTTAAAAACAATGGTAAGATTTGTAAATTTAGGAATCAAAAATTTCAATCTTTTTTTTATAGTAGTCAATTAAATTGAGTGCACATCACCAAAAATGAAAACATGACCATAAAAATAAGACGGATGATAGTTTATATTTGTAGCAAACTGGGAAACCATTCGAAAGTTAGGCTAGGTTTTTGTTTATCGCAAAATACACAATCCACGAATTGATCGCTTTCGTTCTTATTAAATATAAGTTTATTCTGTTTGAATTTGTGTAGCGATGAGTTTATACTCCACAAGTAAATCAGTTAAAAGTTCAAGAAAGACATGGTTACAAAAAGCTTATATCAAATTTTTTTTATTCTCTCTCCCGTACTACATATTAAGGTGTTCAGTTTGCCATTTTGAAGTCTTTTTTCATCAACTTTGACGCAAATAATTTGTTTCGTATTATATAATACTTAAAAAAAATTTATACCAATGAAAACCATATTCAAATAATATCCATTCATTTGTTTTGTATCAATTTATGCATATAATATAAAAGAAATAAATAAGGTCAAAGTTTGAAGAAAAAATAACTTAAAAAGGGTAAAACATGAACAATTAATGTTGGGACGAATTTTCTGTATTTAATACAAATGTATAAGTAATTTAAAAATTATATATTAGATAATTTAAAGGAAAATAATATTGTGTGTGGAGCTGTTGGTTGGTGCACGTGGGAAGTTTCCCTATTATAGCTGTATCGGCGCACATCGCATAAATTGCTGTGCTGATGACATCAATTCCTACGTTCACCAAACTTTCTCTGTTAAATTTATAAAATTTAGAAATGTTATTTATTATGATGCTCTAAAGTTAATATTAACTACTATCGGTTAAAGGTTTTTTTACAAACATAACGTTGTACTCTACTGAAAGTTCGGTTTATTTTTTTTAGTAAAACATTTCCGATAAAGTTTGATCAAACTTTATATGATCTCAATCCTCCAAATTGCTTAATCTACGCTATTTTCTCAAATTAAAATTCAACAAAATAAAGTATTGCTACCTTTTAGAGCATCAGTAAGGTTGGCTGATGGCCTTCAAGCCATGACAGCCGGCCAAGCCTATGGCGCAGATAACCTACCGACCCCTCGTGCCATCAGTCCTTTGCGCCAAAACACCGGCACTCACACCATGGCCTTTTTCTACTTTTTTTTCTATGTTCTTTTTTCTTATATTTGTGTTTCAGTGTGTTTATGTGCATGACACCATAGAAAATAATTTTGTAGAGGGAGTAGGTATTTTGATGTCATGTGATAAACTGATATCATGAAAAAAAGTGTTGAAGTGACACCCCTTTTGGCAAAACACCACCCCATGGCTTGAACCGTATCCAATGATCTTAGCACTTTGACCTCTTTTTAGACATTTTATCGTTGGTAAAAAACTGTTTTTTTATACTTTAATTTGTTAAATTTTATATGTTATGTTATTTTATTTTTTTCAATTTTACCTACATTATTAACAAGACAAAAAAAAGTAGTTATTTCGTTTTTTATGTTCATGTATTCTCTTTAATCAAAACCATATTTTCTTGCTCCCTGCTTTTTGTTTCGACTTTCTATTATAAAAAAACAAATAAAAAAATCAGAGTGTATATTCTACAATTTTCAAGGGTATCAATAATCCTGTTCTCAATACGAGACAAATGGGAAATCCCATTAATGTTAATGTACTTTCAACTATAACTCATTCTACATCCTGTACTTTTTTTTTGTCATTTTGGTTTACCCAACGTTAGTTTTTTTTTCTTTACAATTTTTTTTTTTCTTTTTTATTAAATAAATTTTTATTTATGTTTTTAATATATTTTTTTTTTTTATAATATTTTATTTTTTTTTTAATCTATACGTACCTTGTATTATTTTTGCCCCGGTTTTATCTTTCCTCGGATTTTTTTTTATTTTTGGTATTTTGTGACAGTGCTTAGTTGTAAATGGTTCCGAGGCATGATAAACCGTTTACTCCAATCCGTTCCTTTTTAATCATCACCCCTAATTCTTTGGGGTTAATTTCATCTTCTCATAACTTAAATCAGAGAACCTATATTCTACATTTTATCCCAATCGTTCCTGTATAAACATCTGTTCCAGTCATTGTTTCAATTACCCCTCAATGTCTACATCCGTTACAAGTATTTTCGCAGTCGTAGGGTGATGTACACTCATTGTCAGTGTAAAATCGCTTTGGGTAGACGTGTAGCTTGGACTGTGATACTAATCCATGTCGAAGATTACTCTGACTGTCGATTTTCATACGTTAAGTAGTTTTTTTTCATCTCATTCTTGTTAATTTTTCCTATTTTTGTATAAAATTAGGGTTCTTTTATATTAGTTTTTTACACTTTTCTGTTTGTTTGGTATACTTCTCATTGTAATACTTTTATGGATTGATCCCAGAGTTGACTATATCCTGGTACATGACTCAAATGTTTGTGACTTTATCTTATTTGAATCTTATGGAAAATGACATTATACCATAATCAATGCGCCTGCTCACACGCTTCTACATTGAGAATTTGCATAATGAGTTTGTAGTTTTATCAGCTCTGATATGCAGATGCCTTTTGAAAAAATGGAGTTGGGAAGTTTACGCAATAGCAAAACAAAACAGCACTCAGCTTTTGATCTAGTGTTCTTTGTTGGTTTTGGCTTTGTTGTATGTGTTTCTTGTCATGCTTTAGACTGGAAGTTAGGAATATTTTGTTGGAGGATCTTTTGTGTAGGGTGTGATGTAATGAATTTGTTTAATGTAGGATCTTTTGGTGTAGGATCTTTTGTGTGTGGTTATTGATCTTTTGACTGTGTCTGTAATGAAGGATCTTTTGGTGTAGCGATCTTTTGGTGGCAATGAATGTAACCTTGTATGTAATGTCATTTCAATGTGGTGTCCAATTAAATACAAAAATCACAGCTGATAAAGGAAAAGGCACAAAAGAAAGTAGTTGCCGTCCACAAGGTGGTCTCCTCTTGTAGTATAGAAATATCTTACATTTGTATTATATCTAGTTTACGGGTTGTGACAGTACTTTGAGTTATATATTCACCTTCAATGTCTATGTCATTTTTCCCAACTACAAGTCGGTCGCCTTCAGATATTGAAGAGGGTTGGTAACATAATAACAACATTGTGATGTAGGGTTAATGGTGTTATTAAACATCTTTCTAGGAATTTGGCAAAATTAGAGGTTTATTATAAAAATTAGGGTTTTATATATATTTAATGATAGCAGTGGACAATGTAAAGTCCTGAATTAGTTTAAGTTACAAAGTGCGAGTAATATCTGTTACATTGATGATTCTGGTTGAAACTAATTTGTGATTGACTATGAGTTCGTTGATTTAGGTGGGTGGGGGTGGTGTGGGGGGGTGTGTCGGGTTGGTTGGGTTTGGTGTTTGGTGGTGGGGATGTTGGAGGGGTTGGGGAAATATAGATGTTTGTTATATGGTTTCTATTGTGTGTTCGTCGTGGCTTGTGATTCTTTTTTTTTCGGGGGTTAACGGCTGTTTTCCCCAGGGCTACATGGTGTGTTGTTCTGGGTTGGGTAGTGGTTGGTTTTTTTTAGTTAGGGGTGTGGTTATTTTTTGTTTGTTTTTTTTGGTATGCGTGGGTGTTTGGTGGGTGGTGGGGTTTGGTATGGTATGATGGTTGGGAGGGGTATAAAAGTGTAATTTGGGTAGTGTGAGGGGGGGACGATTTTGCAGTCCTGGGATTTGGCGAGACAAATTTATATATCTTGTCCTCAAAATCGAATTTTCAAATTTACTTAAAACATATTTCAAAAGAATTGTATATTCTTCATTTAAAAGTCATAATTTAGATATATATAAAATTAATCATTAAAGATGATAGTTATTAAATTATCCCAATACAAATATATTTCTTTTAGATATACTTTGTAAAAGGTAATTGATTTGCACATATTTAAATTTTATTTAGACATTTTAATGTATAAACAGTTAAAACATGCTATATTTAAAATACAATTGTCTAATACATACAATGGTGTTCTAATAAGATTTAAGAGTGTGTAAATCAATTCTCTTTGTAAAAAAAAGAAATATTAAAAAGTTAGGATTCTTAACACTTTTTTAACTTTTTTTGTTTTGTTTAGAGTTAAAACTAGAGATTTTACATTAGATATCACATTGAAGTTTAAAGTTTATAACTTTTTTTTTACAGCAAAAGAATATTTAAAATAAAATATAACTGCTACTAGTAAGGCATTAGAAGAAAAAACAGTTTAGACTAGAATAAAACAAAAACAACAAAAACTAGACTCTACTAGAGGCTTTAACTGCGAGGACTACAAATGAGATGAAAAAACTCTTGCCAATTACAGGAACTCCGAGACAAGAGAAAAATCCCCACTCACGAAGGGCGAGCCACCGATCTTCACTCCGGAGCGATTCTGATGTAGACCCAAACAAGCCCCGAGGAAATGAAACAAATTAGAAACAACGGAGCTAAAGTACCAAACAAAAACAAGAGGCACGGAACTAGTTCTCAAGCCACTAGTTCTCCAGGTAGTTCTCCAACTTGTACCCTTCACGAACTCGCGGGCAACAAAAGATTTTTTAGCCATTCAAGGCAATTACTCGTCATACGCCCCCTATAAAAAAGCTAAGAATAAAAAGAAGATCGAAGTATTTTGTTATCTTGTAATCTTTTCTAGCTTCTTGCTAGTGTTTTAGTAAAAATCTGCCGTTAAAAAAAAGCTTAGGGTAGACGAACTATTAATCAATTAAGCACGGACTGGTGAATGTTCGTGACTAAAGAACGTGTTTTGTCGAAGAGGAAATCATG
>BQNB010109706.1:0-22701 GCA_026074375.1 Tanacetum coccineum
AATATTTACGGTCAAAGTTTATGAAAAAAGAATTCAAAAAGTCAAAAATGGACACTTAATATGGGACGGAGGGAGTACATTTTTATGTTTTTTTTAGGTTTTTTTTTATTTTTTGCATTTTGTTCATTTTTATAATTGGTTTATATTATAAAACTGTAAAACGGAAAGTGTAAATATAAAGTTTAATAAGTAAAAATCATTAAACTGACAAAAAATATGAAATATAAACTGATAAAAAACTGTGTTGAAGGGTCAAAGGGAAAAAGAAGAAAGGGGGAAAGGAGGTTATAAAAAATACGAAACATGTGAAATATATAAGTATTAGTAGCACAATTGAGTATAAAATATACAAAATGTAAATTAAGTCATTATATAAACTTTATTGAAGGACCCATCTTTCAAGGTTTATCAAAGACAAATCATAAGTATCACTACTTGGATTGCTAACGTACTTACAAAATTTTATCAATACAACTAATATGACTAGTTTAACCGATCATCTTCAAACGATTTAACTAAAATACTCGTGTTTTTACTCTTTAAATTTGTTCGCACATATTTTTCTTATGGGTTTTGCTAAAATTTTATCAATGGCCAGTAGGCCAGTATTAAACAGAGTTTAGCAAAACCTTTTTAACCCAACTTGTTTACCCAGCTTTTCAACATTGAAAGAATTCAAAGTCAAATTATTCACATTTAATTCACGTTAATTCAAACCTCACACGCATTTAAATCAAGAGTAATGCTAAGCTCACATAAATTTTACATAATAGCATCCACATAATGATGTGGCTTGTTTACTTTTCCATTAAAGCCAATTAGAAAATGAGAGAGAAACTATTTATATGGATAAGTGAGGTTGCCACCTCATAGTGTGGATTTTATTATGTAAAATTTATGTGAGCATAGCATTACTCTTAAATCAAACCTACATAATTTACGTGCTTTTTTTTCATTATTTCTTCATTTTAATTCAAACCTACATTAATTCATTTGTTCAAATCCACATTAATCCAAACCCAACTTGTTTTTTTTCATTTGTTCAAACCTACATTCATTCAAAACTCACACACATTAATTCAAACCGACATTAATTAAACGATTACAAATGCAAAAGGGAAAGAAGACAATCGTGAATAGAATTTTTGTCTCAAAAATTTATGCAAAACGCATATCTCGTGAAAAACTATATTTTTAGCTCGGAATATTGTTTTGACTAAATAAACGTTGTAGATTGTTTTTGAAAAACAGACTTTATCAGTTGATATTTTTTTTTAAATGTCTTACATGACATCTTATCTTATAAAAAAGTATTTAGAACTTTTAGAATCATCCTAGAATCTTTTTAAAATTCAACAGTCATAATTAAAGTTATATAACATTTCTATAAACTTAAAGAAAGTTAGATATGTCATTTGATCAATATAAAAACAAAATCATAATCTAATTATAGTTCATTATTTTTACACATACTTTAATTTCGATGTTAAAGAACCCCTTTTAAAAATCTGATACATGGCAATCAAATTTCACCAAACGACCCTACTTGTGAAATATGATAATAATGCTAAATTAGTTTATAATCATGTTAATGGAATGAATGCCGGTATTACCGCTAGTGACGGTGTTGAGTGTAATGATGTTTGTGACGGTGCTAACGGTGTAAAAGTAAGTGAATTGATCAAAATTAATTAAAAAGTTGGGTTTTATGAAATGTCAGTTTTGGTACTCATATAAAAGTTTTTTAAAAATTATAGATACTAGGATATTTGTATTCGTATATACAAAACTATTATCCGAAATTTTCGATATCTGAATTGATAAAACTTAGCTAAAATAAAATAATGGGTATAACATAAAACCGTCATCGCAAAATTCGGATATCCAAATCTGAAGTTGTATAAGCAAGATGTTGTATATTGGTAATTTTGGGCCTGGTCCATCAAACTCTATATACTAAAATAGTGTTGGGCTGTTATAAAATTAGACTTGTTTCTTCCTCTTCGTCTCCACTGTGTAACAAGAATTTAACAAACATTTTAGCGGGAAAATCTGTTGTTGACACCAAATCCATTTCTTACTCCCCCATTTTGTTACTCCGTTGTGTTACCACCTAATTCGCATTACAATGTCGAAATTACCAAAATTTAAAAGTTCACGTTCACGCTCAAGTTCACCTTCGCCAGACCGGTCCGGCAAAGCTGTCGGCATAGGTAAAAATTCTACGGTAGGTTTCACTGATAAAGATAAGGGGGCCCAACACGTTCGTTTACCAAGGAAATTAAAGATAGCTGCTGGGACACGGCAGAAATGGTACCGGGGCGAGACCCGGACCGTTAGAGACGTGACGCTGTAGGGAATATCGTATTCAAGGGTTTTACTAAGTGCCAGGGATGTTTATGCTACGAATTTGATCATGTCAAACCATACGGGAAAGGTATGGAATCGTTAAATTCTTTGATCTGTGGACTAAATACTTCGAATTATGACTATTTCATGATTAGTAATGCTTGAATTTGATCATGTCCGCATAAAGCATCCTTTAGTTTAATTATAATCTATCTTAGAGAATTAAAGCAGTGGTGATCCTGTTAAAACCCTAGCCCAACGGGACTTTACCCACTTATTGTTTGACGGTATTTTATATACTGGCAGTCCACTATTCCAATCTTTGTCAGTTAATTAAGAGCATGATTGCTTAAACATAAACGGCCCACCTACCGGTCCAACTAAGCTCATAATTCAAAGAAAAAGACAGAACGTTATTTGTGATCCTATTGGTCCAGTAATATGAAACATGATATGGAGAGCTATCTCGGTATCTAGATTACTTGGTCCATATCACTAGATCCAGTTGAATGATAGGTCGCATATTCAAACACATAAACAAGTATGAGGTGATAAACATAATTAAACAATCAACGATAAATTAAGAAATCAATTTTAAAACAAACCAAACATTGAACTTTCATTAAGATGACAAATACCCGAGGGTATTAGCCCACAACCATTGTAATTATACAAGCGTAATCAAACAATTAAAATCGAACGATTAAGAGAGTAAAAATTACGCGATGTCTTCTATGGATTCGTGATCAATGCTTGACATTGGTGGCTGATCTTCTCTTCTAAAATTCGTCTTTTAATGAGTATGGTATAAAGAATATGATATTGCACACTGAAAACTCGTTTTTGAGTCTTCTATTTATAGTGTCTGAAAAAGACTCGATGTGCCGTATCCAGCAAGGTTGATACGGCGTATTAGGCTGGATTTCTTAGAGTGCGTGCTACGTTCGTAATAAATCTTTGATATCATTCCCAATTTAATTGATTTACTGTATCTTCGAATAGTTATCTTTATGGATACGGCATATGTAGACAACATGGATACGCCGTATTGGGAATTGGTTAAACGTGTTTTCTTGTGAAGTCTTGGCGCAGATACACCGTATCTCTTTATTTGGATACGGCGTATTGGTGAAAATTCAGCAATCTTCAAATGTCTTCGTTTTAGCTCCAAATTATGCGCCTTTTAGCTTGTCTTCACAAAACACTCCTGAATTACTGCATTTATCAACTTTAAAGCAATTAAGTACCAAATAATGCAATAATTATATAAAAGTGGGCAAAATAGATGGGATAAATGATATAATAAAGTAACGTTATTTGATGTCATCAAATATCCTCTCACTTGAATCCTACTTGTCCTCAAGTAGACTTTAGAAAAAGTTTCAGTTTATGAAAATGTGTCCTAACCGAAGTTGAGGATTTTCCGTTTAAGCATCGTTTTGTCCTAATCACCTGTACATAACCAAGCTCCTCACGAAATATGAAAATGAAAACACTCAGATCACTCAACTAATCAAGGGTGCAACATTTAAGTAGTACGCTCAATTGCTCGGTCGTGATTAGCTTTGTATCATAGGCTTGGCAAGGATATACATCTCCAATGCTAAAGCTGAGGAAGAACAAGTCAAAAGCTAAATTGGGTTAAGAAGGCTTATGGTTGATCATTCAACAGTCTTTCACCATAAGTACCACACCAACAAGGCAGATGTATCGTACATACACGGTCGTAACGACAAAATAGACATATACAATCCGAACACATCCTTGTTCGTGTTTAACCAGCGGTTAGGATGAAGAATGATATAGGGTAGGGAGCTTCTAACTTTCACCGAAAGTCGTCATCCAACAAGGCAGCTGAGATATGCATACATGGCCGTAACGATGGAATAGACATGCATGATCGAACAAGTCCTCGTTCGAGTAGACACTAAGGTTAGTTGCTAGGAAAGGGAAGTAAAATGGGTGTTAAGTAAAATTTAAAAAACAAATAGATTAAGCCAACAAATAAGGTACGGTTGCTAGTAACTTTCCCCCGACCGTTTCATGACAAAGACCCCAACATATAGACAGACGCCTCGATCACAGAAATGACAAAGACAACCTAAGTTGGCGTTCCCATAACGGTCAACTTCCCTTACATCCCGCTCTTTACATACTTTTACATAAGTGGTGATATCGGCCAATTTTTACAAGACTTTACATCGTTGATTTTTGTAACGTATCAACGAATAATCGATCCTTCTAAGTAATTCCTGTAACATTCCGTATTTTCTGGTCATTTACAATACTATTTAATTTCACTATTTATTTTTTTCTCGTACGCGTTCGCTTTTAATTTTAACCGTTAAGCTAAATCGCGTAGACTGAAAATGATCATACAATGTAAACGGGCATTTAACAATTAAATGTTTACATCAAGCAAGTGTTATATGATTATTATGAGGATAATTAATGACTTTGTTCATCTTATTTTTATTGGCTACGTAAAAAGCTTACGTTTCACGATAAAATGCGTTTAGGCATTCCCGGAAGTTCCAAAACCTAACTACGCCTAAACAAATACCCACGATTATACCCAATACCCAAAATAATAAATATAACATCACATATAAGTTTATATGCCGAAATTTTGAGGTTATGACCAAAACTTATCAACTTGCTAAATATCTAGATATTATAAATATCTAGATATTATAAACGGGATTTAACTAACCAGTGTGGTTAGTTATTTTTACGACATGTAGGCTATTTTGTTTAATCTTGGAAAGTTATCAGTTGAACATGTTCTTCCATTTAAATCCATAGTACTAATCATGGCGGTCTCGAGTGATATACTAGGCCAAGTTCTAAAGTTCACTACATCACCGACACACTCATAATTTTGTGGAATTTTAGTAGACAGTTGGAAACGAAATAGCTTTAATTCTCACAATATGTATCAAGGGTTATAGTGCGCTAGGTAATGTAACTAATGATCTTTACAAAAGTCATGCTAAAAATTCTAAATTTTAGCCGTTTTTAAGCACTTGTAAGATCGTAGGATGTTATTTTGTAAAAAAGAAGACAAGTGCGTTCTAATTCTCCATTCCCCCACTTAAATTATACAACGTCCTCGTTGTATAGATAAAACAATTAAATAATAAGAGAAAATAGAATTAGAACGAAAAACTCCCTGATGTTTTTGCTAGTGCATATTTTCCCAGATGAGTCTTTGACGCAAAAAGTATTTGACTAGGGCTTCAGCATTGCTGGTTTATGTTCAACACATGTCTCTTTCATCATATACCATATCATAGTTTCAGCAAGGTCCTGTATAAAAGATTAGAAGACAAGTGCAAATTCTATCCCGCTACAATGGTACAAGAAAAAAAATTAAACACACAACTGTACAGGGATCAATACGCCGTATCCCAAACCTTAAGATACGCCGTATTGTTCCTGTAGAAATAATAAAATTGCTGGAAATTAAATATTTAGTTTTAAAAACTGATAACGTCCAGACATCTCTATACGCCGTATCTAGAAGGGTTCGATACGCCGTATAGAGTGTCTGGGAAGACAGACTTGTGCAACAAATAATTAAAATGCAAAAAACAATTAAAATGACCGGTCGGGTTGTCTCCAGAGAAGCACCTTTTGTTTTCGCTGGTCTTAAGTTTGACCTTTTCTCTGTATATCACTTGGTGCGATGTACGGTCTATCCTTCGTCCTTTTTGTGAAAGATGTCATGGTAAATACTTGATACTAACGTAAAGGTTCATGCCTAAGAGTCGAATTCGCGTGTAGCATATGGCTAAAACTCTTTTGTTATCCTTTGATCGTATATTTTGATCACTTCGAATTTGTCCACTCTGCATATTACTTCGTTGGGCTGTTCATTATTTATATTCTCAAATGGAGGTGCGCCACTTAGATCCGTACCATTCGAATTGTAAGCGTCCCCGTTATTTTTGTTTTTATCAATTTCAAAATAGGGTTTGGGAATTGAGCCATTAGGAGGGATCCCGTATTCCATGCTCCCTCCCATTCTTCAAATCGCTTAAAAACTCATCGTTCAATAGTCCCTCTCCGTTCTTTTGCTTAAATTCTATCCAGTATAATCTATAGGTGCGTGTTTATCGTATCGTCGGTCCACTTTTTTATGATTCTTGAACTTTAAGTTTCTCTAAGGTAAGAATTCGAGTGGGTCACGAGCTTCTTCATCATCATCGCACATCTTATCATAATTGCTAGCACATGACAAGGGATAAAATTTCTTGAAAAATTTCTTCACTAACTCTTCCCAGGTGGAAATATTCCCATTAATCCCCTAAGCGTTACCACCATTTTTTTTGCGCCTTTTGAAAGTGAGAGAGGGAAAGTTTTCATGCGGAGTTAAAAGGGTCCACACTGGCTATTTTGACCAAATCTTGTATTTTGAGAACTTTGTCGATATGTTCGATCACATCTTCTTCACTCCTTCCGCTGAAAGTATTATTTTGTAGTTCAGTTAATAACTCCTTACTGAATTTGGTTTTCACATTGCTTTCGTTCCTCGGTTCACCAGGATTTTGTTCTTGAGCTTTATTCGAAATAGGTTTAGCCATTGTTCGTCAAATGGTTTCCTAAAATTAAGCATAAATGATTAGTAGGATGTGCCCTTAGGGAAGGGAACGCATAAAACAGGAAATTGATAACAAAAAATTGCTACTGTTACAGTATCAGATGATAAATACGCCGTATTCAATTGGTTTGAATACGCCGTATAGGTCTGTTGAATATAAGTACGCCGTATAGAGTTATCAAAATACGTCGTATTGCTTGGAAAACAAATACGCCGTTTAGACTGTGAAACTCAATAAGCTGTCCTGATCAAAAGGTTTGATACGTCATATCCAACTAGTAGATACGGCGTATCAGGTGATCAGTCAGAATAGAATACTATTTAAAAACGATTAAATGCGGGAATTTAAACAAACAATTTAAAAAAGTAGCACCCCAACATTGCAACCATTCCGCTGCGTTGTCCTGATTTTTTTTGGGGGTGTTACAATTCCTTCGGTTTAAACTTCTTTTGAACCGACTATTTTTCTTCCTTTTTTTGAACAATACATAATAAATCTTGGTGTGATTTCACCGTATCACTATCATAATTCGTCCGGATAATCTTTTCCTTGTAACACTCCTTCTTCAGACATAATGCATAATTGCGAAAGTAGCAAAACTTACGAGCTACATATTTTTCCCATTGCATTGTGCAATTTTCCGACCATTACAGATACAGAAAAATTTCACTTTGACACAGGAAATACAAAACTTTACACGAAAGCAACTAGCAACATAGAGAAATAGGCTTAATCTACACGGTAGCCTAAGGTGCAAAGGTGTAACCGGACATATAATATGGTGTAGAAAAAGAAATTAATGGCTCAACAGGTTGTTCTAGGGGATTTTACTCTAAAAATGAGAGTAATCAAGGGTTATACGGGAGTTAACTAACCAGTGTGGTTAGTTATTTTTACAACATGTAGGCTATTTGGTTTAATCTTAGAAATTTATCAGTTGAACATGTTCTTCCATCTAAATCCATAGTACTAATCATGGCGGTCTTACGATTAGGTACACTACCTAGGGGATTGTAAAACTTCATGTGAAGTGTTACGAGACCCGCATCAATCACCTTCTTCATCGGAACCAAATGAGTGATACATAGTGGATTTTTTTGAGTTAAGTCTCGAATCTAACGACACAAAATCACAGTGGAATAAAGATCTAAGGTGATTAGCAAAAATACCAACAGGAGGATCAAGGTTAGGGATTTTCCTGCGTCTGTCAGTGAAATCAGGGGAAGTTAGAATTTGTAGCCATTGTTTTGATACGGTTGTAAAGAGATGAATACAGAGAATAGGTAATCGGATTAATATTTCAGTGAGAAGGTCGTCATTTGTAAAGACTATATGTGGTTGTGCACACTTTTCTCGACCACGAGTGACGCGAGTTTGCGTCATCATCCTCATCATGTTGTGATTTTTCAAGTTGTTGCCGGAATTATTAAAATGGAATACAAATAGTTTGTTAAATCACTTTGGGAACACACCAGTCTGACACATGCTTCATTAAATAGGGAATACGACGCAAGGACAAAATTTAGAATATAAGTATTTTTTGGCAATTACCAAACATACCCTTAACTATCTTTGGATAGTTTAAACTCTCACCGTTGGTCCATTAAAATCGAACACACCCTTAACTACCTTTGGATAGATTGACTTGTATTATGGACACCACTCAAATTTGACTTGTAAAAGTCAAACGTATCAAAACATAGTAGCACAACACTTCAAGCGACATAAGCCACAAGCAACATTATTTAAAGGGACATAAGATGCATAAGCAAAATATTAGATGATTACACATAAACTGTTTGATCAACAACCATCCAATGTATGATCAAACAAACATTAAAGGTAAAAATTCATTGTTGGGTAAATTACCACCGCTAAACACAAACAAACATGTCCACTTTTAAAGTGTCTATTGTTAACTTGAAACAACAATCTCTCTTGTTCAAACCTTCTTTTTCCCCTTTCTGTCTTGACCTGCAACTATTGCATCTTTTTGTTTCTTGTTCCAAATGTTTTGTTATCAATACAAGCCCATGTATGCGCTGCTGGAAGGCCTAGTATGCAATTCCTTATTGGAACAGGGCTTTTAACACGAAATGCTTTTGCTTGAACCTTTTAGGTTACAACTTTATGAGCTGTAACAATTTTTGGCTTGGAGGTGGAACTTTTTGATTTAGATGCAATTTCTAATTCTGCAATGTCCTCATCAGCTGTACCATCAGAAGAAGGTGTTGCTGAAAACAAAAATGTTTGGTTAGCAAACTATTTCTAACTAGAGTTACTGGAGACGCGTTAACTAAAGGTCCAATTTTGGGGGCGATAACGGAACAATTACTAGTACATCATCAATAAATCAAGCTATTAATTTCACAAGATACTTCAGATTAAGTGTTACATTTGTTCGGTTTGTTTTCCTTTATTTCAAGCATCTTCTTATTTTTAAGGTAGGCAAACATCATTTCTAGATTTGCTATCCTCTATTCTTCTATATCCATCGTGTTGTTCATATCCACGGTGCCGTTGTTATCTATAACGATTAATAAAACTGAAATCAATAATACACCCTCTGAAAAGAACAATGCATAAAAAAGATAATTAAACATGGGTTTACCAACAATCGGCCAGACAGGAGAGTTGCTTCCACTACCACCACTTGCATCCATTTGGTTATTGGGTATTTTGTTTAGAATTAACGTTTATACGGTTATTGGGTATTTTGTTTAGAATTAAGGTATTTTGTTTATAATTAAGGTATTTTGTTTGTGTGTGTTACACGAACAGGCGATGATTTTTGTTTAATTTTTGTGTATTAGTGTTTATGTCAATTGTATTTTACTGCAATCGTGCCCAAATGAAAGTTATACCCCGTCAATAGGTGAGTATTATTTATTGCATTAGTAGTCCCTAAACTTATAGATTTATTTTCAATGTTTGGTCTTTGAACTGCTTGTTCATACATTTCTCTCGCCTTTTTCCATTTGTTAATTTACACCGTTGGTCCCTTATAAACACCCTTAAATGGGGGTGTTTGGTTTATGATAAGATAACGCGCTTGACCTCTCTCACATACATTCAACAATCAATTCCACGGTTGGTACCTCAAAAGACAGAAAGTTTCGCATTTTTTCAACATTTCACTAAATTCGATAATCTTAACTACAAATTTGGTCCCTGATCCATAAAGTGTCCTTTTTAGTTTACCGGGTAATTATCCCGCTTTTATGAGTAAACCTTACACGTATCACCAAAACAAATCATCCCATCCATTTCTTTACATATCAAAAGGTACAGTTCACTATCATCTATAAGTTTTTAAAATGGTTGAACGTGATGATGAAATCAAGGTATTGGGGGAAATTAAACTTGAATTACACTTTGTCACTCACAAAGTGATAGAGAAGCTAAGCCAGGAAAAAGTTAGTTAGCAAGAGGCTCTTGAAAAGTTTAAATGGAAGGTTGTTCATGATCATGAAATCAAGGTATTGAGAGAAGTTAACGTGGAGTTAGATTCTGGCAGTAAGAAACCGAGAGAGAAGCTTTGCCAGGAAGAAGATACTGAAGAAGAGGCTTTTGAAGAGTTTAGTTCGACACTGGATAACGTCTTAGAGAAGCTAAGCCAGGAAAATGAGAGTCCAGATGACTTTTATGGTTTAATGTATGACACGGATGATGATGCTAGTATAAGTGAAAAGTCACGTGAGCATTTTAGTTGGGGTTGGGATTCACCAGGTACTGAAGTTGATTGGCAATATGATCCTTTACATGAAACTGAAGACTTCTTTGTTGGGTTAGACCAACCAATTCAGCTCGTGGTTGCTCAAAATATTGTTCATGAAGGGGTTGCTGAAGAGGTCATTGAAATGGCTAATGATCAAGATGAAGCACTATAGTCTGATAAAGAAGTGACCGATGAATGTTTGGATGATGAACAGGTTGAAGAAAGTAGACCAAACAGAGGATTAGAGTCACCCAAAAAGAGATGGTCAAGGATGAAAAGCCAAAGAAAGGATGACAAAGACCCATTGGTGTTATTTGTATTTGGTAGTTGATATTTTGCTAAGTTTTATGATGTAATAGTTAAGTTGTAACTTTAGGATGGTTATGAAAAGCCTACAAGTTAGGCGATTTTTGAAAATCTTATGCATTGTGATAACGCATGTTCAATAAATTTGACTTCGAATGGTCAGGGTATTTTATGTACTTGAGGGAATGAATCGACCAGACACCTAAACATGTGTCAACAACATTGTGTTATCAAAACACAAACAATATACACTAATGCTAACATATATTCATTAACGCATAAACTTTGTACAGTTATTGTACACTACCAAAACGGAATTTAGGGAATGACCCAAACTCAACCATCATCACCATCTACCTAAAAGACAATTGCCCAAGCTGATCATCATCCATTCATCCCCATGGATATAAAAAACAAAAAACAAAAAAAAGATAACCTAAATAACCAGAAGCTGATCAACAAAACATAAGAACTGTAAGAAAATCTATCTTTTTATGCACTTGGATGTGCACTTCCACTATCGTCTTCCTTAGCTCCAACATCCTAAGCACTTCACTTTTGGACAACTGCTTGAGATACTCGGTACATTGGACTGCTAATGGACCTCCAAACAGATTCAGCTCGGATGACAACATTCTCATTTCATTAACCCGATTGTACAACACATCCCACAATTGGCTTAATCCAACTGCTAATTGGAGATCTGCGTTGATCTCTCTTTGAATATAGACCGACATTGCGTCAGTCAAATTGTCCGAGTTTCCCGCAGCTGCAAGTTCCTGTAGACGTAGGAAGTTGGCCATTGTTTTTTATTGTTGTTGACCGTGGAGCGTTTGGTTTGAAAATTTGGTTTGAAAATGAAGTTGGGTAAGAACACTTAAATAGATAAAATAGATTAAATTAGTGGTAAAACAGGGAATCTAATAATTAGATATCTAAGATACGACGGGTCGGTGGTTGACATCCACTAGGATCTATGTAACTTTCATTAATTAACACTGTCATTACACGCATAGTCCCTTAAAACCATCTTCCTTTGGAAGACATGTGGAAGGCGGGAAAGGATAATAGACCATACTAACCTTAGGGACCAATGGTGCAACATAAACTCTTTAGGGTCCACGTGTCGAATACTAACCTTAGGGACCAACGGTGCAACTTTTACTCTTTATTTTCCACGTGTGTTCTAAATTCCCTAGTTAAAATTTACCCACGCAGTAATTTTAACATCAAAAAGTATTATAGCAGCAATACATTCAAATAAAAGCATAAAATTAACCAACCATGATATATTAAGAAGATGGTTCTTTCAATAACATTTTGGACATGTCCTAAAATCTAATACAACAATAGTAAAAGATCGACACAAACAAGACTCCTACAAAGATTTGATTTTCTCAATCAAAGCAATCTTTCTTGACACTTGCTGATATTTTCCTAAAATCACTTTTCTAATCTCCAACAACTGAATAAGATCTTGTTTTTTATCTTCGTTTAGACACTCCAGAATCTTGTACCTCTTGGCTGATGGACAAACCCCCTAGTTCAGTTTTAAATAGTTTCCTTTCGTTTGTACGCTCAAGCAACTCAACCCATCACTACTACACAAACTGTTTTTCCCACGGTAAAATCTGTGAGAAATTCCATGGGTAAATGCCTTTTCCACGGATTTCACACGGAATTATTCAGATGCAAAAACCCTCGTGGGTAAATATTTTCCCACCGAACGTTGACTATTTCCCACGGATATTACCGTCGATAATCCGTGTGTAAAATTACCCACAGATTTCACACGGACATTTTCCCATGGATTTTCCACATTTTCTAGCAACTATTTTTCACATATGTCCAGCATTCTTTTGCCACGGATCTCTCACAGTTATTTCCCACTACAGATTTTTAGTGTTAAACCCATCGCAAATAAATGAACAAAAACTTAGATAATGTTAGCAAGTTTTTATATTTCTCATAATTATAAAACTATAATCTAAAAAATAATTGCACCAACAAAACATATTAAAATAGGATGATCTAATATCAAAATTATGATTTGTACAAAAATCTCAATACCAGTATTTCACCGAATCATATCAACTTACAAATATACTCCACTTGTTTCAACTCTATCTATTTCATACTTTGTTATGACAAACATTCTTTTATTACATTCTAAGGTGCATAACTAATCTATTCCATCTTTATAATAAGGAAAAAGATCATCTCATATTCATTTGAACATGAGAAGTAATGTTGTGCTTTAATTGATTGTACATTTGATTAAAATAATCAAATATACAATCACTTAAAGCACAATATTACCTCTCATGTTCAAATGAGCATATGTTCACCAACTCAGGTCGTTCGGGGTGGGTAGGTTCGGATACGTTCTGTTTCATCAAAAAACCCAGATCAAGCGATCTGTGGAAAGATCTAAACAGATCTGGATTGGGAGGTCATCATAGTTAGCTTCAGTATAGCACGCTTCGAACGAAAACAAAACTCACAACGGAATCTATCTCATCAGAGAACATCGAATAACACTAACCTCACGAAAAGGGTCACGTAGTCACACAACGGGAGACGAATCTTATGCCATCTGTATTGAATGGTAAGGAGGGGACTCAAGAAGCCTGTATGGCGGCGCCAATAACAAAAAATATCACCCTCGAACACTCTGATTTATTGGAATTATCAGATACTCAAGTGAAGTTCTCGCTAAAGGTAAGGGAAGGTATCTAATAATTAATATTCAATCGCGTTTAAAAAAAAGAGGGATTCTCTGATTTTCAAGTGCAAATAGCATGGGGGGACTCTGGCTCTGGATTGAATTCAGCAGTTGACGAACAAGGTTAAAGTTTCAAAAAAAATAGGAGATGGAATTGTATTGTTACCCAACGCGAAAACTTGTTTCACATTAATTTCATTCCGATGAGCGAATGATTGGATCGAAAAAGATGGACTGCCACTCAATGCATGGACTACTAATGCATTTAAAAGGATAGAGGCAATTGGGAGAAACGGTTTTGTAGATGAAGACGGATGAACATATTGCAAAAGGACGGGTATGTTGTCAAAACAAAAAAAAAAACTCACATCATGGATTCGTGGTGCCTGGTTTCTATCAAGGGAGTCAGATACCAGGTTGATGAGTTCGTGAGTTGCAAATTGGGAACTGATTTTGCTTCACGTAGAATGCAAACATCTCACAACATTGATTATGAATCTGAGGCGCGGGAAATGATCAGGATATACATAGTATAAACGAGTCACAAGAAGAAGGGTAGATCAATGATAAGAAGGAGCAAATGGGTTACGAAATGAACGCTCCTGGTAAATCGGTGGACTCCTTTGAAGAAGGCGAGATCATTGGTGAATCGGATGATGGTGTTGTAAGGATTGCTATGGGAAAGAAATGGGACTGATGATGTTGAAAAAGGTTATTTGAGATTGTTTCTAACAATGTTACTGAGAAAGTGTGGGTGGTAATTAATAATATGTCTAATAATGTGGAAGGTGAGATTCTTTAGGATATTTTGATGGTGAACGTGGTAATGTACCATTGAAGTTTATGCGGATGTAAAGCCCATCGACTAACGTCTCTTTGGAAGTTAATATCCCAGAAGTTGCAAAGGATTCGGAGCATTGTGTTCATCTACGCCGGTTAATGATCTAAACATTGTAAGGGTCTTGTTCTACGTGGCTTGATTATGTTGGTTTTAAATTACTTGACGAGCTAGATCTGAGAAAACGCTAGGGCTATAGAGATCCCAAAAGGGGAATACTTCAGGGTCGTTCTCTCTCGCGCTAATTACATATCGTGGAAAAGATTATTTTCAAGCGATATAAGATTTGAGTTATTATGGCCAATGTAAAAGAAACATTCTCCTACACCAATGATTAAAGAGACGAACAAAGAAATGCGGTTAGATCTCTTTGCACTTTTGTGGTACGTGTCATCGGGTGTTCGGCTTCGTCCATGCTGGGGTCTTTTTTTTTTTAGTTCTCGCGTTGGGATCTCCCATCTGAGTTCAGTAGCGTCGGTTTTTTTGCAATGTTAGAGTTTGTATCTTAGAACTTATTCTGTTTCTTTTTTCTTTTGTCTGTTGGATCGATTTGCGTGTGACTTTTTCTTGCTAGCTTCTTACTAGCATTTTTTAATAAATCTTCTAATTGCCGTTCAAAAAAAAAACCAGTATTTCACTGAATCATATCAACTTACAAATATACTCAGAGTCACTTGTTTCAACTCTATCTATTTCATACTTTGTTATGACAAACCTTCTTTTATTACATTCTAAGGTGCATAACTAATCTATTCCATCTTTATAATAATCTTTGACCCTTGACAGCTTATCCAACCTGTTCATGGTCAACAAAAAATATAAAACCAAATTAGTAGATACTTGATACAACCAAAATTAAAAAACAAACAAAACACTAATTTTAAAGGTTGTTAGATCTAAATATATTACTAATGAATATAACAAAAACAAAAAGATTATTCCTAAATTCAATCAATACCTAAAAAAACCATAGATCTACATATGTGACTCCGAGATCTAACAAATATAGCCTCATGAACTGTTCGAGTGTCGCTCGTTTGGTGTTCGACGTACATGGAGTGTGCAGTTTGGTCACTTGTGGTGGTGCTACGAGTAGTTTTTGTGGCTTTTTACTGATTGTCAAAGTAGATTTTCCGATGGTGGTTGTTGTAGTAGGCACTTTGCCAGAGAGATGGAGAAATAAAGATGTATGTGATTGTTTTTTACTACTCCTTCCGCCTCACATTAAGTGTTCACTTTGACTTTTTGTGGTCTTATTTCTTTAACTTTGACCTTAAATATTTTTATTTGTGTTAAACAACACTTAAAGAAAATTATAACCATGAAAATACACTTAAAACATAATCCATTCATATATTTTGCATCAAGTATTACATAACACAAACAAACATATTTAAGGTCAAAGTTCAATAAAAAAGACTTAAAAAAAGTTAAAGTGAACACTTAATGTGGGACGGAAGTAGTACTTGTATAAGGTGGTGGTTGTTGTAGATCTTTCATCCTACTCGTTAAATATGCCATGTTGGCAATCTTTGTGAATACATCCAATGGCCAAAATGCTCCACTTACAAACTTAATAAATTTATGTGGAATGATCTTTGTGAAATGAAAAAAGTTACTTTTTATTTTACAATTTAAAGTATAATGTCTTTGCTATACTTCTAATATTACGATTTTATCTGTTACTATCTTAGAATATATATCTGTCAAATTTAGTTTGTAACAAAATTCAGTTTGTAACAAATTTTATATAAGGTAAAAAGCAACACTCCTCGTTTATAAAAAGCATGGACACTTATATAAACGTGTAAGTTATATAGAAAAAACCAAAAATTATATTTATCATAGATAATCTGTGTTTTATTAGAATTAATAGACTAATAGACTATGTTTTGAAACCCGATTCGATCCGGCCGGTTGAAACGGTTCCGGTTGAAAAAACGGCTCAAATTAAACCGGGTTTTATAAATTCGAAAACCGGTAAGACTCACGGGGTTTGAAGTAACCCAGGTCAACCCGGTTTCCGAGACCCGGAAGGGTTTTGGTATTTTCATTATTTTTTCTACAAATAAAGCAAATTATTATTATATATATATACACTTACGATACTCACATAAATAGTTACTTTAATAAACAAAAACATATAATATGAAACTAAAAACACATATGAAGACAAACTAAGTCATGTCGGAATGTGTAAGTATATAAAAACATAAAAACGATCATTTTTGTGGAAAATCCATGAGCATTTACACACGTATTTTCCACGGATTTATCATATTGGTAGGCTATCTGTGTGAAATTACCCATGACTTTCCCACAGACATAATCGTTTTCTTTTACTTTTTTGATATAGTTACACGTTCACGCATATACACGTCCGTATACCTACATACAAAACATCTATAGATACAATGAATGTCATAAACGGACATGCGAAACATACACGTGTAGATATCCACACATATACAATGGTTTGTTCCACAAAAAGGTTATACCTAAACCTACACATACACTTGTGATACTCACATAAATAGTTACGTTAATGTGGGTATTTACACACGTATTTCCCACGGGTTTATCATTTTGGTAGGTAATATGTGGGAAATCACCCACGACTTTCCCACAGACATAATCGTTTTCTTTTATTTGATTTATTTTTGTGGGAAAGTCCGTAGGTATTTTCACACGTAATATCCCACGGGTTTATAATTTTGGAAGGTAATATGTGGGAAATCACCACGAATTTCCCACAGACATAATCGGTGTTTTCTTTGTATTTTTGGATTATAGGTTTTTTTTTACGCGTTCATCGCATATTACACGTTGCCGTATACTTTATTGTGCTCATGTACAAAGACATTTTTGATTTACAATTAATATTCATAAACCGCCACATTGCGGAACATACACGTGTAAATATTCAAATGTTTACATAGTTTATTTCACGAAAATATAAAGGCACTAGTTTTGTGGAAAATTCGTGGGTATTTCCCGTCTATTTTACCTCACGGTTAACCACAAAAGCTAACATTAGTGGGAAATTTGATGGGTTAATTACCCTGCTAAGGCTCTGTATGCCCTCATGATTTCCCACGGACGATTAAAATAGTTATTTGTCAAATAAAATCGTTTTAAAGTTGCCACAATTTTCTCACGGATGTCTAATCAACAAGAATAGTGTGAATATTGTCGCAAATCTGTGGGAAATTTGCCACGGATTTCGCACGATAACTTGGTCAACAATTTAGTGTGTAAATAGTGGGAAATCCATGGAAAATTTACCACATATTTCCAACCAAAATTTAGTCAACAATTCGGTGTGTAATCAATTAACCTGTAACTCGCTAGATCCAACTCGCTACCTGCAAGAAAAGTTAACTCGCTGCCTAACTCGCTACCTGCACAAAAGTTAACTCGCTGCCTAACTCGCTACCTGCACAAGAAGACAAGTCACTGACACAGTACTTCCTGACACACAGTGTACTATTCTGACAACTCGCTACTACAGTACCCTAACTCGTTGCGAATATCTTCAAACAGTAACTTAACTTTGGTTTTTCACCTAAAAACATCCTTTTGAATGTTTTTGCCTGGTTTCTTTTGCACAACTTGGTACTAGAAGGCTATAGCAACTATAAAAATATGAACTTTAACATCACAAACGTCAAGATCAAATAAAACCAAGAACAAGACTATAAACCTTCAAAAACCAAACTTTTTATCTAAACTAACCAAGAAAATGCACACACAATCTAAGCTAATCATCCCATGTGCTCTGATACCAATTGTAAGATATTGGAAATCATAACACAATCGAATGACTAGTGGATTAGCCAAGTTCTAGAGAGAGAAAGTGAGAGAGAACTTTCTAGTGAGAGAAAATGAACTTGTATTATGTAAATGACTAACCTCACCTCTTCTATGGCAAGGAAGAGGCTTATATAGTAACAACAAAAACCGGCCATAAGGCCTTAGTAGTGGGCTTACACGTTGGGTTTAATACCCGGCCAATTACCGAATGTTATACATTAACTACTTAACTACGAGCAACAATAAACGGTAAAATACACGGGGTGACCGAGTCTTTTTCTAATATCTAACAGAGATTGCGAACGATAATCAAATAGCACAAAAATAGTTGGATGTTGTGAAAGACGTTGACAAAAGTTTGAAAAAAAGGCGAGGAATTATTGACGAGTTAAAGGTTAAAAAGGGTATACGTGCTTGGAAAGTTGTTACTGATTACAGGGAAGTTAAACATCGCGAGATGGAGATGCGCCAACAATTAATGCTGCACATCAACGAAACTCAGATGCGTACCTTTGAAAAAGGAAATTTGTTGAAGCCATGAAGAAACTTTAAATGGATGATGTTGTTATTCTATTGTGTTTCCTATTGTTCTTTCTTATGATATTGACAGTAAACTAATATCATTAAATGATGACTTTTACAGCATTGCATAGTTTTGTGTTATTCTTCAGCATTGACTAATTTTTATGTTGATGTTTGGATAAGTTAGACTTTTAGAAGTCAATTTGGGTTAGGAACCAACAGGGGATATTTGATTATCCTTCCTTCTATTTGATCAACTTGGGTAGTTTAAAAAAGAATACTACTTTGACTACTACTTAATCAACAACATAACAAACAATGCAAATCATTTGAAAATCTTATAATATGGTAACAAACATAATCACTAAGTCACATACTCAAACAACGAATATACAAGTAAACCACCGGAAACCAAATACCGACCAAAACCTAATCCAGTCTCCCTAAATTCATCTTACTAACAAAGGTATGATTTTCACGAACACTAAGATGGGATTCATCAACCATTATCTGAAGACACGTCATCTTATACAACTCACGCTTTTGTCCACGTCTGAGCAAACGAATAGTTTTCTTCGCCACATCTTTACAACTTAACCGCTCAACATCATTTACCACGTCTTCAATTTCTTTAACAAAGTTAGATACCTCATCATATAGATCTCTAAACTTCTTCTCAAGCATCAACTCAGTCTTCACTTGTCTCTTGATTAAGACTAACAATTGATCATCAATTTCAATAACCTTTACATCCTTTGCAATCTCCTTGATACAGTTCATTTTTTCTGAAAAAAATAGTAGGATTGTAACTAGTTATTTATAGGGTGGCAATCGGGTTTTATGACAAGTTGGGTTTCTAACGAAATAAGAATAGGCGAGAATATATATAGGGGAGGGAAAAAATAGACGTGAGGGACCAAACGCTCGAACGCAAAAAGACAAAAAAAATGGAACAGTAAACGTACTGTAGTAAACTAAGGGTGATGGACCAAACGTGCAACCAAGAATAATTAGTGAAAAGACGATTGTGCCCTTCAACAGAAGGGCGGCGTGTCAAGGATAACGACGGAGATAACTATCGTTACCATAACGGAGCTTCAGGGACTAAACGGGTAACTACAGTGTTAAATAGGGACCCGTATAAAAGTCCCTGTAATTTAAAAACCAAACGGGGTGGAGTTTGAGGACTAATGGTGTAATTTACCCTATAAAAAAATAGTAATAGTCGTTTACAAAACTCAACGCGGTTCATAATTATTTTCTTTTGAAAATGGAAGTAGTACATGACATTTGTACTACGTGTCTTTCGGAATTATGGATAAGATTAACGGTCAATGCTAGTATTAAAATTATCATTACTTGTGCATTTGTTGATTTTTTTTCCATCATAATATTTGATAGCATAAGATCTCGGTCGTTTCGACGTGATGGTACGTATCGATCACGTGGTATGCGAGGTTTGTGTGGAACTTTTTGTTTTTTATTTTTTAATTTTGTGTCGGTTTATTTGTTCGGTCTCATGTTTAATAATTTGTTTTTTTCTTATATGGCTCGCTGCGTGCATATGTGTTGGGCCTCATGTTTAAAGGTTTTTTTTTTGCTATACGGGGTTTTTTTTTAATATAATTTTATGGGATTTGGGTAAATATGTGTTATATAATTGGGCTTATGGATTTTTTAGTGGCGTAAAATGACACCGTTTAATTCAATATAAAGATGTATGTTTGCCACCTTGTCGATTATTTTAAAGTTATTAGGTATCGAAAATGTTTTCGCGTGTAGCATTAAATTTTTTTTTAATTTATTTTGTGCGGGTTTATTTTTTCGGTCTCATGTTTAATAGGTTGTTTTTTTATTATATGGGCTTATGTGGTTGGGGCCTCATATCGCTCTCGCGGCGCAGCGCGCGCGCTTGTGGACTATACGGGTGTTTAAAAAAAAAAATAATGGGATTGCGAGCGCAATAAATGAAATCGTTCGTTTATGCGGCTTTATTTTTTTTATCTCATATTTTAATAGTGCGGCGCGAGCGCTCTCGGCGCTCGCGCTCGCTTCGACACGCTTCGTTTTTTTTTTCTATTTTGGGCTGAGCCTGTGGGAGTGGGATGGGATTTGATATGAAGTGGGCTGATGAATTGAATGTGATGTGAAATGAAATTGAATTGAAGGTGAATGTGTGGTGGTGGATGTGGTGATGGTGATATTGGTGAACTGGGACTGGTGGAGAGAATGAAAAAAAAATGATAGTGATGGATCGAAAATGTGTGGTGATGTGGCTGGGGGGGAATGGTTTGAAATGTGGTGTGGATGCGAAAAAAAAAAGGATGAGGTGAAATGATGAATGAAGTGGAAAGAGGGCTATGATTGGGGGGTGTGGTGAAAGTTGGAAGATTGTGGTTGGGGAATGTGTGATGTGAATTTGGAGGTGTGATGTGTGATGAGATGTGGATGAATGGGAAGTGATGAATACCGGCTTTTTTTTTCTATGCTGGGCCAATTTTTTATTTTTTTTTGCATTGGGCCTAACCTATTTTGTTGGGCTACTTTAGCTCCGTACTGTAGCAAATAGCCAAAAACGGCATCGTATTACTTTTCCTTTAAGTAATATAAAAATTAATAAAAGACTTTATTCATCAACAAAAATAGTGGTTCATCACTAAAAACGTGATGTTCTCCAACCATTTCGCAAACAACGCCAAGTAAAAGTTTTTCTCAAAGCAGAATCCAGGAAGACACAGGAGTAATAGTCGTTTACAAAACTCAACGCGGTGCATCTCTATCGAGATCGTTTTCTTTGCTCTAATGGTGTGTGTGTACATGACATTTGTACGACGTGTCTTTCGAAATTATGGATAAGATTAACGGTCAATGCTAGTATTAAAATTATCATTACTTGTGCATTTGTTAATTTTTTTCCATCATAATATTTGATAGCATAAGATCTCGGTCGTTTCGACGTGATGGTACGTATCGATCACGTGGTATGCGATGTTTGTTGTTGGATCATGTCTAACATGTGAATAGATAACCAAAGTAGGTTAAGTAGATTAATTCGTAATTTGATTTATGAATCCTAATAAGTCTTTTTGGTCAGGTTTCATATATACCCTGCCGCTGCGTTCTCGAGTTTGTTTTTGAGGAGAAAAGAAAAGAAATGCTAAAAAATATACATAATTTTGTGTTCTCAAGTTTTTATAAAAAAGAAAAGAAAGGGTTTACATAGGAAAGAGGAGGGAAAATTTGGACCAAAGTTATCCTCTCATTTTTGGGGGTGATTGCATAGGAAAGGAAATGATACTTCTTAATGGTATGGAGGTTTTACCCTCCTAGGCAATGTCTCATATTCGAGTCTTGTCTAGGGCGATAGGGGTTTCTTCCCGCGTGTGTAAAGGGAAGGGTGTCATTGCCTTCTGGGCTGGACCCAACCTGGTTGTGTGGGCTCGCTATGCCTTCTGGGCTAGGGGCCATGTAGCCACAAATTGTCGTTCCAAAAAAAAAAAAAAACTATATTACTCCCCCTCACCAACTACAAAGGCTAATATGCAAAAGGGGCATTGTAGTAAATTGTCATATTTACATTACTTTCCTTTCAACTTAAGAACATGAATCATACACACTTTCCTTGCATTTCCTTTCCGTTTTGTCCAACTCGAGAACGCAAACAAGATTGTATGATATCCTTTCTTTTCTTTCTCTGCCCCCTCCCATTCTTTACTTTTTCTACCATCTTAAACTCGAGAGCGCATCGTACGTGATATCATAATTATCTTTCAGTTTAAATTTTGTTAGTAAACCTAAATAATTTGTTTGGTACATATATTATAAC
>BQNB010109707.1:0-22701 GCA_026074375.1 Tanacetum coccineum
AATTAGGGGAACTCGGGGATCGGCATCAAAGTCTACGACTACAAAGTCGGTCGGGAATTTAAACTTTCCTACTTTTAGGTACACATCTTCGGCGATACCGATCGGTTTAGTAATCGAACGGTCCGCAAGTTCAAGAGTCATACAAGTAGGAGTGAGCTTAGGAAGAGAAAGCTTTTTCCACACGGATAATGGCATGAGATTTATGCTAGCGCCAAGATCAGCCAAGGCTAAGCACTCATCCATTCAGGGAAAATCACATGGTATGAGAAATTTGTCGGGGTCTCCAAGTATTTTGGGTAACTTGTTTAGGATGACCGCCGAACAATGCTCATTCAAAGGAGTTCTAGCCACTTCACTTAATTTTTCTTTGTTTCCAATTAAAGCTTTAAGAGTCGAGGCAAATTTTGGCATAAGAATCAAAGCATCTGCTAAACTAATTTCGAAACTCTTATCTTGAAAGATTTTGTAGAATTTCTCAACTTGGTCGTTAGCTTTTTCACGTCGCTTTTCATCATTACGTCTCGAAGGATATGGAATTGATGGTTTCAAGTTAGGCATCGGAGCACTAACAGGATCAACAACGGGTTTAGAATTCGGTACTTGGGATTGAACGTGGACAACCAGAGGTTGGACGTCTTTGGTACTTCCGTTATTAGTAGGAAGTACCGTGTCCTTTGTCACCTCGGTTTCACGTTCCACTACTTTAGAAGAAGAAGAAGTAGTATGAATCGTGGGTCCTTGATAAGCAACACCACTTCGGGTGGTAATTCCTTTCAAATCTACCTTTGGGTTAGTAATGGTATTACTAGGGAGTGTCCCTGAACCTGAAGTAGAAGCGGTATTGGAATTCACAAACTTGGAAAGCATGTCCGTTAAATTAGTCATTTGATTTTGCAAATTTTGGTTTTGGTCTTGCATGTTCCTCATCACTGCATCATTAGCTTTGACGTAGCTTTCAAAATCGTTCTTTGTCACACCTTGTGTTTGCGGAGCCGGAGCTTGGTAAGGTGGAGCTTGGTGAACCGGGGGTTGATTAATCGGAGTTCGGTAAATTTGGCCTTGATTAACCGGGGGTTGGTAGGTGGAAGCTTGGTTGTAATTATTTCCCCGGTTTTGGTTGTAACGGTTTTGGCTATTTCCTTGGTTTTGTTGAACGGGAGGAAAACCGGGAGGTCGAATTTGATTAGCAATCGGGGCTCGGTAACCGGTATTTCCTTGATTGAAATTAGCTGCTGCTGCTTGGGAAACATACTCTTGAATATTGTCACGATAAACGTTGCCATCGGTGGCGGGACAATTTCGGTAAGAATGAGTACCACCACAAGTAACACAACTTTCCTCGACCGCTTTATTGCTTAACGGAGTTGGGAAGCTTGGGTTTGGTTTTTCTTTTCGAGAAGTAAAGCTTTCACCATATCTTTAAGTTCAGCAACATCGGGAGAAATACCGGGGGTAGAAGAGCTCGAACTCACTTTTGCAACAACCGGTTTGTTACGTGAATTACGAACTTTGGATTTGCTTTCAATGATTCTTAGGCATCGACGAGCATTTTAATCCAAAAAGTTACCGACCCCGGCGAAATTCAATGAATCTTGATCATTAGAGTTCAAAGCATTATAGAAATATATCGAGTTGATGTAACCCAAAAATCCTTGATGTGGGCATTCCTCGAAATAAGATCAGTGAAAATCAGTCCCATGCATCGTAGAAAGTATCATCAATCTTTGTTGAATAAAATCTCGTGAATTCACTATCAAAGATTTTGTTGTATTTGGAAGGAGGGAAAAATTTTGAATGATGGAATTTTGAAACAAGATCATCCCATGTGAGAATCGATCGAGGGGGTTCTTTTTCAAGCCAAATCCGGGCTACACCCTCGAGAGAAAATGGGAAAAGCATAAGCTTTACCGACGTGCTCGGGACGTTCAGGAACTTCATCGTAGAAGTGATCTTGTTGAAATAACGGATGTGAGCATGAGGGTCTTCTTTGTCATATCCAAAGAATTGTTTGTTTTGAACGAGGGTAAGCAAACTGTGCTTAAGCTCAAAGTTGTCCGCGGTGATTTCGGGCACAACGATGGCATCCTCGTAACTCACGGTGGGTGCTTCGAGTAATTGAGCCATAGTACGATTATCATCCATTGTAACTACGGGAATAGGTTCACAAAGATTGAATGATTCAACAAAAGTCGAATTAACATGTTGTTGTTGACGGTTAGAATTACGAGATTGAGAACGAGTGCGCATGCACTAAAATGTAAAAAGAAAATTTATACTAAGTTTTTTAGTTTTTTTTTCTTTTTGGTTTTTAATTTTTTTTAGTATTTTAACAATGAATTTTAAATACGGACAATGAGATAAGACACTTAAACCTAATAATCAACTTGCTTCTCGGTAACTCTTCAAAAGAAAAACGCACAAAAGAGTTTGTTAAACTTTCGAAGGTGAGCCGTACGTTGCAAGAGACACAAAAGGCAAATTTTTGATCTTTGGTTCGGGAACTTATTGATGGATAATACTTCAATTGAAAGTATTATTTGTTGGTGTTCTTTTACCAACTTGGTGAATTTATTTTATTTTTTTCTTTTTATGGATAATGTTTTTATGTTTTTGGTTTTTCTTTTTTTTTAGATTTTTGGTTTTATATTTTAATTATACTAATAAAAGAAAATGAAAAATATTTTTGTATTTTTTATATGAAAATAAACAAAATAACTTCTCTTGGAAGGATCTTCAAACAAAAATTTTCAAACGGCTTCAACAATCGTAGACAATCCTCCCCGGCAGCGGCGCCAAAAACTTGATCACTTCTGACTACACTCTTTAATATATAGTAAATATATATAAAATATACTTATAAATATATAAAAAGAAGGGTAGGAATCAAAAGATCTCAGTTATAGTAATCCGGAAGTATGATTCCCGGGTCGTTATCCCCGATGAGGAAAGCAATTGAAAGTCGAGAGTCGTTTTGAGAATCGATGTTTGAATGGGATAAGATTGATATTGTTTTTCTAAAACTACAAGAAAAATAAGGCAAAAACTTAAAAATACTTAAGGAAAAACAAATTTTAGCTAAAAACGTAAAACGGAAATCCTAAACGGGATCTAAAAACCCTAAATTTTCAAAAATAAACCTAAAATGAAAATTTCACTTTTAGCTAACTCTAATTGACTAAAAAGTAAGATTAAAGAAAACTAGAACAAAAACGGAGTTGAATTGAGTTTAAAAACACGAAAAATGTGAACGTGAACGAATCCCGTTCTTTAAAAGGTGAAATTTTGCAAATTTAACCCTACGGAAGCAAAACTAATTTTCCTAGAAACTATATGATAAAAGAAAATTTTCTAAAAAAGAATTATATTTTTTTGATAATTTTTTTATTTTTTATGAATTTTTAAAGTTTTTAATAAAAATAAATGTTTAAAAACACTAAACTAATTATAAAAATTCTGAAAAAATTACGAAAAATAGTTTGAACAATAAGGAACCTAAGAAAAATAGGCTTGGAAACACAGCTTATTGAATAAGCTAAAACAACTTATTATACGAAAATGCCTAAAATGTATATAAAATATTAATAATGAAAGATCCTAACAGATGAGCTATTGTAGCATGATGGTTTAGGGTGTGTTGTGTGGGACGTTTGGTTGAGAGGGTTGAGGTCCCAGGTTCGAGCCCTAGCTCACTTGGGACTTCCCCTTTCCCAAATATTTTTAAATGCCATTTTTTACAACTTTTTTAAGGACAGAAAAATAAGCACTTTTTGAAAAGACACTATTTTTATAAACCACAAATAAGCACGAAATAAGCTAGGAAAAATGACAGAATAAGCAAATCCTACTAAACCTATAAAATGCAAACTGTTTGGGCTTTTTAAACTCAAATAAGCAAACCAAATAGAGAAATAAGCTAACTTAGATAATAAGCTACTCTAAACAAGCAACAAAAAACAAAAATGAGCAACCCAATAAGCCTAGAATGAGCTTATGAACTCAGCAGTACTAACTTTTAAGTTAGTACTGCCAGTTAAACTCTTAAGTCTGCTTAGCTAATAAAAGGCAAATAAGCACAATGAAATAAGAAATAAGCAAAAGCAGATACTCAACCACATCTAATAAGCACTTAAGAACAAAAATAAGCAAGCATACTAAGCTAGAATGACAGAATACTCAAAAAGCTATAAAACTTAAGGAATTTTAAGCTAAATGCAGATAATGCTCAAATAAGCTCTAATCTAAAGGGAAAAAGCTAAAATAGGCTTAAACTAACCTAAATAGCTAAACTAAACCTGAATAAGCAATTACAATAAGCAGATAAGCTAAAATAAAGAAATAAGCACTTATGGTGTAAACTGTTAACCAAACAGCCCCTTAAGGCACCTTTGAGCTTATTTTTCAATAAGCTAAAGGATCCTTATGGACTTTTGGCTTATTACCCTAAAAAGTATACCTAGAATACTACTTAAAACAACTTTCAAAAAGCATTTTGAAAATCAAATAAGCAAAGAAAAGGTGGCTTGAAAACAGCTTATTGAACTTAGAACACTTAGTAACTTTTGGTTTTGAAAATGAACAATGCAGATTTTTAAGGCTAAAAACAGATATCAAAATAAGCTAATTATTGAAAAACAAGTTTAAACTAATGTAGAGTAACCTATAAGCTACTTGTAAACCTAATTTGAAAAGCTAAAAACCACTTTTACCTACTGAAAATTAAGATTAAAAATGGCTATTTTTTTGTTTTTCTTATCTGATGCAAATGACACTTTAACTCTAAAACTTTGAAATAACTAGTGCAGACCTACAATCTACTTCCTAACATCTATAAAACATATAACTAAAGGCAATTAAAGCAATTACTAAATCTAGAACTGAATTAAGCTAATATTACAGATAATACTTAACAGATTATGACTTATATCAAACTAACTAATCAAAACCTAATTAACTCTAACCTAACTAATTAACCTAGCATTAACAGAGTTAGCTTTGAAAATGAAAACAAAAATTCAAAGACCAAATGGCCACTAGCAGTACTAACTTGTGGTTAGTACTGCTATGCCAAACACCCCTTTAAACTCTTTCAAATTCATTTAAGCTTATGAAATTTAAATCTAATGAATAAAACTTGATTACCAGATAACAAACAACTATTAACAGACCTTATGAGCTTATACCAACAATCAAATAAGCCAGAATCATTAAGCTACTAGTTATGCTAATATTTTTGGATTTTTATTGATTTATAAGATAATATGCTGTTTGAGCATCGAGTTATACAGATCCCTCAGATCAACTCTATAGAATAGATTCTACCTCCGAGATAGATTTATAGCAAATACAATGAAAGTGTGTGTGTGTGTGTATAAGCAACTAAGCCAGGTGAATAAAGAAGCTAATACATACGACTCATCTGCCGAGATATTTGTGTGTATCCTGCGATATTCAGATAGATGTGATTTATAAGACAATATGAAGAAAACTAATATTTAAGCTATCAAACTTGAAAACAGATACTTAAACATACTTAGTAAGCACAAATACACAGATTTAAGCACAAATAAGCAAGTGAATAAGCAGATTAAGCAGATTTAACATAAGAAATTAAAGACTGAAAAGATAAAATGAGACTTACAATTGCCTTAGCTAAACAAAGGCTTTTAAAAGCTTGAGGAGCTACTCTACAGCTCTAGCTTATCACAAGGATAAGCTAGTAAAAGTCCCATAAGCTCTTCCATTGTAAGCTTATCATCCAAAAGCTCAAATCCATACTAGCAAATATATTTAACTGATTTTAATTGTTTAAGTAATTTAAGGATTAATTGGGCTCAAATCTAAGCTTAGAGACTTAGATGAGCTTTTTGATGAGCTTGTAAGAGGCTTGTGATTGATTTGAGAGTTTATAGAAAACAAGAACTTTTAGAATTTTGTGAACAAAAACTAAGCTAACCAGATTTTATAAATAACTAAGATTCTATTGATTTAAACAAAATTACATACATGAAATTGAAAAAATACAAGAGCTTAATAAGAAATTACATTTATTAAAAAGATACCTAAGCTGAAATTAAAATTTAAAAAAAATGCAGAGAAAAGAAGATATTGTATGGAGGATGTGAGCTTGTATTTATAGTGTCATGACCCACCAGAAAGGCTGTTCTAGCCCTTAAGTCTGTTACCGCTCCTTTTAATCTGAACCTTCCAAACATTGCCAATCATTGGATCCTCAATTATCACCGTTGGATCATTTGATGAGCACACGGATTGCCAGCGTGGCATTCCGTGTGTCAGACCCTTTGTGCTTCTTTTGGCTAGGATTAGTGTAAAAATCCTTGTCCTTGTGTGTTTCTTTCATATATCCGCATGTCCTTTCTTGTGCACTTGGACTAATATGGAGCTCTTGTGACGTCTAACTCTGCCAGCTTATCACTTGGTGCTTGAATTGCTGAGCCACGTCCTCAATTTCAATTAACCCTTTGATTTCGAGCTAGGTAAAACGAAGAAGGAGATGAACAGTACAAACGAGATTTCTCGCCTTTACTTTTCTTTTTATATATTTATTTGACCCGAGTGTTTGGGGGTTTGACTTTGGGCCCGGGTAAAAAGAAATGGGCCTGAGTTTATGGTTTGGGCTTGGTTATAAGGTTTTAAGGATTTATAGGAGCTAACGACCGTTATCTCTTATAATATAAAAAGAGATAACGGTGTTAGGGCTTAGGGTCTTTTGGTGACATTAGGTTTAACATTTAGGGCATTTTGGGTATTTTGAGGATTTTGTCTTTTTGTGGTTGACCAATGTTGACCAAGGGTTGACTTTGTTGACCATTTATAGCAATCTTCCGGCTCTTTTGCACTCTTTCCGTTCTCGTGTTCGTGTTTGTCCGGCTTTGACCGTTTTCTTGTGATTTTTGCAACATCCGTACCTACACAATCATAAAGACAACACAAGCAATATATAAGCATTTTATGCACAATTTTATCTTTTTAGGGCCATTTTTGATATAAAAAATATATGTGTTTTCACACATATCAATATGCGAGATAATATGTGGACATTCAAAAAACAAAAAATAGCATTATATTCGTGCGTTGCATTGGGGCAATTTTATATCATTTAATTTAATATTTACAGAACACACGAATAAACTACATACTTTACTCTCCATCATCTTTAAAATATCATTCAAACATTTTTGAAAACAAAAAATAAAACATTATCACTTGAAAACACCTAGAAACTTTGATCTTTCTCAAAAAGTTAACAAAACAAGAAAATCATTTATACAATAAATATAAACTAGTTTTAGATTCTCGTGTACGCCCGAGATTTTTAGTTTGATTTTTGTTAGTTTTATATTCTCATGTGATCCATGAACATTGAGGTTTGGGATGAGTTCTTCTAAAATAATCAGGCCTCGGCAAAAGTAGATCTTGTTAAAACAATTTATATTAAACAAATGGAAATTACAAATTTGTTGTTATCACAATATAACTTTACAATTTATATCTATGTCTACAAATAGACGTTATAACTGACATATCAAGTTGTAGAATACATATAATATCAATAACACACAATATAATCTAGAGTTTTAGAGAGAGAAAAGACTTGGGTGGAAACTAGATAGAGAAAGAGATTATAGAAGAATTATGGCATAGCATGGAAGATTACTTTCACCAAACCACTCCCTTCCTACTAACGTTCCTTTTATAAGAGAAGGAAGATGTACATGTTTACCTAGGGAAGGGATGTGTGATACATTGTTACACAAATAAGTAAATAACGAGTAATGACCTAAGACCCGATATGACATTGAGTGACCAACACTTTCTATGTTCCTAATAATCTCCCCGTAAGGGGTGGTCACTGAGGCCTTACAAACAATCTGATGTCTTGGGTCTTTGGTCTCCCGCCAACATAAACCTCCAGTCTTCGAATCTGTCTTCTTTCCTTGAGAACTGCCTCAATCTTCATCAGCATAGAGGTAGATCTTTGAACGTCTCTTATAGACACTCTATGTTGTACAGCTACTCGTACCTCTGTCCCACTTGATTCAATCTGAGCATGTTTTCTAATTGGTCTCTAACATCAGTAAGAGTTCCATCATAGAACTTTTATACTTCATCGACTCTCATGAACCTTTTCTTTCCACCTCTACCTTCATAGACAACACCAAATGGCTTTGGACACGTTGTATATGGTGGATAATGCTTAATCATTAGAATGCTCTTTTGTGACTTGATGATATTGAGACTCTTCTGGTAACTTTCGACACCTAACTGAACATCTTTAACTCTCTTCTTGATGATGACACTTCTCATGAACACCAGTAGAGATTGCACAAGATAATACTTAGTTGTTCCTGTAAGATGTTTTAGTTTTCCTTGAGCTTTAAGTATATACATGTCTTCAATATCATTGAGGTTCAATCGCCTGAAATCAGATTCCTTGAATGTGTATTTCTTCTTATCAGCTCTTGTCTCAGTAATGCTTTCCAATAATCCATACTCGAAGAGAACATCTACTTTAACTGCATTCACAAACGTAATATTTAAATCTTTTTTATATGGGTGCGAATTTGACCACGTCGTCTGTACATGCCAGCAATACTCCATGGGAGAATCTTTGTCTTGTATGAAATAGATCTTTTCTTATGTTTAAGTGTGGACGAATCTTTGGATGTGGTAGCAGTTGTTGGTGATACAGTTGTTGTCAATTCCTCAGAAATTATTTTATCAGAAGATAAATCTTTCCTAGGGGATCTAGTTGGTATGGAAATTGGTGTCTGCATCTTCTCATTCCTAGTCTCCATACTACCCGTTGCAACCTCATCATAATCTTTCTCTTTAACAACCTCATTCGTCTTCTCAACATCATCATCTTTCTTTTCCTTCTAAATCTCATCATCTTTCTTCTCCTTCTCAATCTCTTCATCATCATCATTAACATTTTCCGGATGTTCCTTATAACTCTCGGGCTCTATCCTAGTACCGAAATCATCAACATCATCATTAAGCATGGAATCAGAAAACTTACTTGCATATGATTCTTCGTCTTCTTCTCCTTCAACCATTCTTTCAATTTCTTCCTCATCCAATTTCTCTTGCACTTTAGCAATATTTTCGTGAGATTCAGCAGCTAAATCAGTTTTGTGTAATGTGAGACTTAGAATGGTTGCTTCAGCCACTTCGTCCCTCTCTCGATCATCACCTGGAGGTGGAATTGGAGTTATGATTTGCTTTTTATTCCTGATGGTTATCTTATGTGATTTCTTTGGTGAGCTTGATTCGCTAATACTTTGCTTTCTCTTGTCTGATGGTTACTTTTATTGGTTTTCTTGGTAAACTAGTTTCTCTAGCACGTTGCTTCCCCTTCTTCCCATGAGGACTAGCAACAGTAAGGGTAGGTGTCCTATGGGTGCCAGGTGTAGTCCTATGTGTTCCTTGGGTCGTTCTTTGGGTAGAAACAACCGGTTATGGTTGATTCATTGGAATGTCTACCCCTACAAACACCGTCTCATACTTCTTGTAGTCGTCAGTAGCACGGATTTTAGCAGTTAAGAATACATATGGAATTCGTATTCCTCGAAATAGCACATTACCTGTAGAATAAACGCTTACCAATAGAGTGTCATCCTTGATAGACTGATAATCCTCTTCATGTCTTCGAGGAATAGATGGATACTTCTCCATTAAATTAGCAATTATAAGCTTGATAAATCGAGGATCCTAAATAACATTCTTCTTCTAGAATACATTATTCATAAGATCCCACCATAGAAGAGCAGCATAATCAACATTTGTACGATTAACCACAACATGAAATAACTGAAGAATGTTTATTTTTGTTTGATCATGCCCAGATGTTCTGGTAGTCAAGCAGCGGTTGAACACTTTGAACATTTTCTGCCATGGTTGATCAAGAAACTTTGTGTAGAAATCACTTACTTTGTCAACTACACCTTGATAACAAACCGTTTGCATGAACAATTCAATAGTTCTGATTGTTACTGGTATGATGAATGGATTTTCTGGTGTTTCCACTAGCAGCTTAAGAGTGTCGCGAAACATATCTACTGTGTAAGTAATCTCTTGAATCTGATTGTATCCTTGGTGTCAGATACTTTGTGAATTGTTTTCCAAAATTGTTGTAAGTACACAGCTGGAACATCGTCAATAGCTGTCAGAGCATAACTCAATGGATGATCAAGTAAGATTTTTCCAACAATCTTGTGTTTAGGAGAACATGGAATACTCTGAAGTACAACATATTTGTTGCATCTTTCAATGCATTGGAATTTAGGGACAAGTTGAGTAGCTGGAATGATTTGTTGAGCCATGTGGAAAACTGTATGATGACATGAAGTGGTTAGTGAAATAAGATAAAGTTTATTTAATACACATTTATATAACATTTTTGTCTATTTCCACTCTATCTGTTTTTATATGTTCTGACAATTCTTTTTGAGCATATTTTGATCATTTTCTTTCTCATGTGCTAATTCTTGCTTTTTCAGGCACATGCCATATGCTTTATTCGTCTTTTTCTTTTGGTCTTATTTTGTCTTCGGCGTCATTTTCGCTATCACTCCAAGAACCTCCAATGAAGGCCTTTTGATATTTGTAGCGAGATGGTTTCATGGATGGTGATATCAAATTCTTGTAGGAGAAGAACCCAATGGAGCAACCTCGGCTTGGCGTCTTGTTTGTTCATAAGGTATTTTAAAGCCGAGTGATCCGTATACACTATGCTTTTAGATAAGACAAGATATGGCTGCAACTTTTCACAAGCATACACAACGGCAAGCATTTCCTTTTCCGTGGTAGTGTAATGAATTTGAGCTTTAGTCATTGTCTTACTAGCGTAATGTATAGGCTGAAAGTGCTTCAATCTTCGTTGTCCTAAAACCGCACCAATCGCGAAATCACTTGCATCACACATGAGTTTGAAAGGTAGGTTCCACTCTGGGACAACTAAGACAGGAGCTTCAGTAAGCTTCTTTTTAAGAGTCTCAAAAGCATCAATACAATCCTTAGAAAACACAAACGGTGTTTCTTTTTCAAGAAGGTGAGTCATCGGTCTAGCTATTTTAGAAAAATCTTGGATAAAATGTCGGTAAAAACCTGCATGACCTAAAGAAAACTCCTAACCATTTTACGTAGTCGGGTGTTGAGGGTAGCTTAGCGATAAAATCGGGACTTTAGCACGATAACCTCACTTCCCGATTTTGAAATTTTTATGCCCTAACACAATTCATTCTCTACCACATAAAGTGGACTTCTTCCTAATTAAGAAACTTAATTTGTGTCTTCACACCGTTTTTACTTCTTTTCCAAATTAGAGGAGGCCGAATCAAAACTATCTCCAAAAACCGAGAAATCTTCCATAAACACTTCCATAGTCTTTTCGATTCATATCATGGGAATAGGCAATCATACACCATTTGAAATGTTTACCGGGAGCATTACGACAAGTAAATGGCATGCGACGGTACACGAAAGTTCCATTACGGGCGATGGAAAGTATTTTCTCTTGGTCTGGGGATCTATTGGTTTTGGAAATGTACCCTGAAACTCCCATCTAGAAAACAATAAAAATCATTTCCGGCTAATCTTTCTAACATCTAATCCATAAATGGCAATGGAAAATGATCTTTTTCGAGTTGCTTCATTTAACTTCCTATAGTCGATACAAACTCTCCACCCGGTAACTAAACGTGTTTGAATTAATTCATTTTCTACATTAGCAACAACGGTAATTCCTTCTTTCTTTGAAACACAATTCATGGGACTAACAGGGGCTGTCGGAGATCGGGTAATCTACCGGCATCAAGAAAGTTTTAGTAGGACTCCTTTATGATTCCTCATGAATTTTTTGGGTTAAACCCGTCTTTGATTTGAAACCGTGGGGTTTGTATATCGTCTACATCAAAATTTTGTGTGTACAAAAACGAGGGTCGATACCCTTGATGTCGGTTATTTTCCAAGCAATAGCCCTTTTATGAGATTTGAACACTTTTAAAAGAGCTTCTTTTTCATCATCTTTTAAACCTTTGCAATAAATTACGGGTTGTCGGTTACTTGTCGTCTTTCTTCTATGTAAGCATTACTACCAAGTGAGTCGGTTTAAATCTTTGAACTCTAATTTCCTGGAGGCTCTTTCATTGTAGATTTTGCCTCTCGGTCACTTCACTTTGTTTAAGGTCTATCGGAGGAAGTTGAAACGGGTCATTATTTAACAATTTTTCGATCAAACAAATATCTTTCTCCGGATTGCAATCGGCGTAATCAATTGCTGGTGAAATCGAATCGTCCTTAAGATAAGCTTTGATTTCTTCCAAAATGAATTCGGAAGTAAACGGCTCAGACGTCTGGGTGGGATTGCCACCAGAAGAATTAGAAAATCCTAGCAATTCCGAAGCATATTCCTCACAAACTGCATCAATGATGTCAATTCAGTTTACCGACTTGTCATTTGTAGAGGAATATCTTGTGGTTTGATTTAGATTAAAAGTGATGGCTTCGTTATCAACCCTAAGGGTTATTTCTTCTCCATAAACATCAATTAAAGCACGACCGGTCCTCAAAAAGGATCTCCCAAGTATGAGAGGTACTCAAGGACCGGCTTCGAAATCGACAACAACAAAGTCGGTAGGAAAGTGGAACTTTCCCACTTTAACGTAAACATCTTCAGCGAGTCCTTTAGGATGAGTTATAGATCGATCCGCTAACTCTAAAGTCATCCGAGTTGGTGTAAGTTCGGGTAAGGAAAGCTTTTTCCAAAAGGAAAGAGGCATAAGATTTATGCTCGCGCCAAGATCGGCCAAGGCGTGACATACATCCATTCCCGGGAAATTACATGGAATAAGAAACTTGCCGGGATCTCCTAGCTTTTCGGGAAGCTTTTTGAGGAGCATCACCGAGCAATTCTCGTTCAATGGTATCTTAGCTAACTCAAGCAACTTTTCCTTATTCATGAGCAAACTCTTAATCGTAGGAGCAAATCTTAGCATCAAAAGTAAAGCCATCGACGAAACAATTTCGAGCGCCAAATCTTGAAAGATTTGGAAGATCTTCTCCATTTGATTCGAAGCTTTGTCACGAGACTTTTGATCATCACGTCGTGAAGGATATGGAATATTTGGCTTAGGTAAATTCTTTGGAACATCAGGTTTCGGAATGGGAGTGGTTTTAGGCAAAGTCTTTGGAACATCGGATTCCAGAATATAAATGAGGGTAACCGGAGGTGGGATTTGAGCGGTACTTCCTTGGAAATTTGTTTGCATGTGTGTGTGTATCTATTGTATCTCGGTTTCTCGTTCCACTACCTTTTTAGGAGAAGGATTAGTAGGAATCGAGGGTCCCTCGTAAGCAACACCACTTCGAGTAGTGATCGCTTTCATCTCTACCTTGGGTTTGGATTGGTATTACTCGGAAGAGTACCGAAGTTTGAGGCTTGTTTTGAACAATCCACAAATCATGTTTGCAAATTATTTTGAAAAGTAGTTTGTTGTTCATCATGACGGGGCTTGTTGAGAATTTTATCGTGTTTGAATTTCATTATTAGTCTCCTTATAACGAGTTGATGTGATTCTGCTTGTTTCTCTCATTTGGTCATTATTCCTCTTGTAACTTGAACTTCTCATTTGAAAAAATCTTGTTGAATGGATTATTAGGAACTTGAAATGGTTGGTTTTGAAATCCTTGATTTTGAAAATTCGGAGCATGATTATTTTGAGTTTGAAAACCTTGATTACCATGAAAATTATTTCCCCGATTAAAATTATTCCCTTGACCTTGATTATTAAACCTATTTTGACCTATTGTTCTTGCCCGGATGCAAACTGTTGTCCATTTGATACTAACACGGATTGGAGGGTTACTTGATTATAAGAACCGTTGCCACACAAAACATAGCTTAATTGTTATCGGTATTTTTTCTGGACAATTGTACCAAGCATGAGGCCCTCTACAAGTATCACATATTTCCTCAACCGCTTTCCACCGGGAGTGGGAGTGACAACTTTCTCGCTCGCTCTCTCTACAGAAATCTCAACTAAGGTTGAAATTTGATCCGCAAGCTTATCAATTCTCTTATCCCTTTTACTAACACTTTCCCTAGAAGTCGTATTCATCCTAGAAACATTTGATTTATTACGTGAAATAATAACTTTGGTTTGTTTCAATTTGTTCAAAGCCTTTCTCTAGGTAGTCCTTACTCAAAAGATTTTCACCGCCGCTGCATTTAAGGAGTCTGATCTGTTGTCGTTTTTTTAACCATTATAAAAGGATATAATTGAGTTTATCCGTAAATCCGTTGTGAAAGAAAGAACAAGCTCTAAGCATTCTTATAATCGTTTCCATGCCTCACTAAAAAAGTCTCATCGAATTTTTGGGTGAAGTCGAGGATTTTCATTCTTTAAGTGAGTGGAGTTTTCGAGGAGTGCGGAAAATTGATTCACGAATTTCGTCACGAGGATCCTCCCAGTAAGATTGTAATTTGGTGGTTCTTTCTCGTACCACAAATCTAGCATTTTTTACCCTCAAGCGGAATATGGTACATCATAAGCTTAATAACATCATTCGGCACATCTCTAAATCGTAAAGTCGATGTAATCCTTTTGAAACTATTGATATGAGCGTGGGGATTTTCCCTCTCATATCCGTGAAATGGGTTAGCTTGAACTAGCTGTAACAAATTTGTTTTGATTTCAAAATGATCCGCATTAATTTTGGTAAAACGATAGCTTCTCCATACCCTTCCGTGGGTGCACAGAGCAGTTCTTCCATTGTACGTTCCACCATTGGTGCAATGATAGTACGAAGCTCGGGTTCGACTATGTTTGAAACACGTCCTCTATTTCGACGTCTCGGAATGGTGACGTTTGAATTATTTGGGAAATTGGAATTTCTAGTGCGCAGCACTAACAAACAATTGAAATGAGAAAAGAAAAAGGAACGAGGAAAAGGAAAATTTTTTTTGTTTACCGAATATCAACAAACTTAGGGATACTCTTCTTAAGTAAAATAAATTTTACAAAAGAGTGTGCGCCTTTTTGTAAGTGACACAAACGGTTAAATTTTGTGAATCTTTGCGTTCGGAAACTTATTAATGGATAATACTCCCAATTGAAGGTATTTTTGTTGGTGTTCTTTTACCACTTTGTAATTTTTTATTTCAATATTAACGAGAAAAAATGAAAAATCGGTGGAAGAGCATATATTTATAATTTTTGTGTTTAATATTTATTATCCATAAAAAGAATAAGAAAAAATATTTTTTTAATTTTTATTATTTTTAATTGTTTTTGTATTTTTTGATTTTTCTCAAAGCGTAACTTTCGAAGCCGAAAGGTTCTCCAAATCACGATCAACAAATGCAAACGAAGGAATCTTAATCCCAAATCCCCGGCAGCGGCGCCAAAAATTTGATACACGTATAATAATATAAGTATAGAAAATTACCAAACTACCATTGAGGACAAAGGTAGTGAGGAAAATTCTCACAAATATATATAATAATACGTATATTTACCGGTAAGTGATTACTGAGTCGTATTCTTCGAAGATTTATGAAATTGAGACCACGTTTGTTGTTTGGACAATGATTTGAATTGGTTCAAAGATGATTTGTTTCCTAAAATCCTAAAAGTGAGAAAATTAAAGGACAATTAAACCTAACTTTAATAACGGGAAATTAAACTTTAACTAAAAACGCAAAACGGGAACCCTAAATGGTGATTAAAAACCCTAATTTTCCAAAATTAAACCTAAAATGATTTTTTCACTTTTAATAGACTCTAATTGACTAAAAAGTAAGATTAAAGGAAACTAGAACAAAAACTGAGTTGATACGGGCTTGAAAACACTAAAAATGCGAACGGAAATGAATCCTGTTCTTTAAAAATCAAAATTTTGCAATTTTAACCCTACAGAAGCCAAACTAATTTTCCTAGAAACTATATGATAAAAGAAAATTTTCTAAAAGGATTATCATTTTTTTTGATTATTTTTATTTTTTATGGAATTTTTTAAAGGTTTTAATAACTTATAAATGTTTTTAAAAATATAAATGTAAACTAAAAATTCTAGAAAATACTAAAAATAGCTGAAGTAAGAGAAGTATGCTAAGAAAAATAACACCTATTAATAAAATAAAATGAATAAGCCACGAAAAAGCAAATATGCACACGAAGTCGCTTATAGAATAAAAGCTCAAAAATGTAAATTAAAGAAATAATGAAACAAAGGTGGAGGGATGAGCTATTGCAGAATGTTGGTTTAGTGTGTGGTGTATTTGTGGAGACATGTGGGAGTGATAAAGGAGGTCATGGTGGTCGAACCATGCTTTCTTTATATATATTTTTTTTTTTTTTGAAAGACTCTCAATGCCAAAGTCTATAGAACTCTTAAAAACTAACAAATTTCATAAAAGAGACTACTTCTGAAAATCACTAAATAAGCTGAAAAGAGCTTATATAAATAAAACAGAACACACTTAAGATTATTTTTGGCTTTTTGACAAACTGAATAAGCTAGAAACTTAAATAAGCTTTTACCAAGGGGACTTAAACTAGCTTACATGCAACCTATATTTTCTAACTATTAAGCAAGAGTGATCAAAAGATAAGCACTATTATCTGATACTAAGCTGAAACTATCCATTAAGCACTTATTGAAAACTTGAAACCAAACAAGCAACTAACAGACTTTTGGCTTATTTTTAAGTACTCAAATGGAAACTTAATACAAAATGGTTTGAATTTTTAGAAAACTTATACTACTAGCTACTTAAAACTACTTTTAGAAAGGAGTTTGAAAAACAATTTCTTAATGAAAAAGCTATATGAAAACGGCTAATTTACTCAGAACATGCTGAGTTTTGTATTTTTAGAAAAGACAAAATACACTTTTGCAGCCTAAAAACAGATAGTTTAATTAGCATTTAAGAGCAAAATAAGATGAATAGATTTCTATTTATCCTAAAATCTACTTTTTAACAAAATTTGAGATTCTAAAAACTAATTTAACCTGCTGATTTTTGAGATTGAAAATAGCAATTTGACTGTTTTTAATGCTGATGCAATTGACACCTTTTTGAACCAAAACTAAATTCTACCAAGTGCAACCTGAAAACTTTGATTCTACAAACTAAAACAAGTGCTAAGGGACAATTAAAACAACTAGAGCTGAATTAAACTAAAATTACACTTTAACTAGATTAAATGTTAACAAATTAAAACTTAAGTATCTATAAACCTATGACAACTTGATTTAACCAAACTAAGATCTTAAATCCTGCTTTATAAAACCTAAAAAAATGGAGTTCAAATTCAATTTTTAGGACCAAGGTGGTCTCAACTGTTACTTACTCTCAGTTTAGTATGCCGGTCAACACACCCCTTTAACAATTCTCAAACCTATTTAAGCTTATGAAATGCAAAATTTACAGCTTAATTCCTTAAGACCAGATAGTGACAAGCTATAAATGAACCTGCTGAACAAATCTAAGCAAACAATTAAGCTAGATAATAAGCTATATAAACTATGCTAGTTTTTTTTTGGTTTTTCTCTTATATTAAGACAGAAATAAGCACACTAGATTTTAAGCTAACTATTAAGCACAAATTGGATCTAATAACTACAATAAGCATGAGTAAACTATATTAACATAAATAAGCAGACAATTAAGCAGAATAAGCAATCAATAAGCAAAGTAAGAAATTAAGCAGAACTAAGCTAGAAAATTTAAGATAGAAAAATAAAAATAAATGACGTAGAACCAGAAATCCCAGCTAAACAAGGATTGTTGCTTAAACAGAGCTTATGTAGACAGCTTATAGCTTATAGCTCGCTCGACGACAACAAATCAATAGTATATAGTAATCTGCTCTGCCTAGCCCTTTGCCTAGTCAAGGACTATTAACCAAGGTCTTATCATCGGTAGCATCAAATTCCAAGGGATGATAAGGCTTTTAATGAACTTGTTGATGAGCTTTTAGTAGCTTAAACTTAAACAGAGCTTATGAAATAGCTAATTAAAGCTTTTGGAATTTAATGAGCTTAATAAGTAACAATAGATTTTGCAAATTAAAACTAAAATTTCATTAACTCAAAACTGATTACAATACTTTGGAAATGAAGATTACAATAAGCTGAAAAACTGAATTTTAAAATTACATAAGCTAAAACTAAGTTAAGCTACTACTAAAAGCTGGAAAAAGAAGATGATCTTGTGAGTGAGGAGAGCTCTTTATATAGCAGTGGATTGAAGCTTCTAGGAGTCTAGCCTGCTCCTCTTATCCATAATCTTAGCCCTTAATCCTTTGATCTCATTTATGGCCGTTAGATTAATATGATGGAGCACACGGAATTGCCAGCGTGGCATTTCCGTTTTAGTTTTGTTTTTTTTTGTGTCAGGACCTTTTTGTGCTTCTTTTGGCTAGGATTTAGTGTAAAAAATCCTTGTCCTTGTGTGTTTCTTTCATATATCCACGTGTCCCTTCTTGTGGCGTCTTGGCCAATGAGAGGCATTTGTGACATCTAACTCTGCCACATCGTACCTTGGTACTCGAATCATAGCGCCACATCATTAATTTTAATTACCCCTTTGATTTTGACGGAGGTTAAACTGAAAGAGATGATGAATAGTAAAAACGAATTCCCGCGCCATTTTTTTTTTTTATATCTTTGTTTGACCCAGGTGTTTGGGGGTTTGACTTTGGGTCCGGGTAAAAAGAAATGGGCCTAAGTTTATGGAAAATGGAATTGGGTCGGGGATATAGGCTTGGTTATAAGGTTGTGTTATAAAGGTAACGACCGTTATCTCTTATAATATAAAGAGATAACGGTGTTAGGGCTTTAAAGGCTATTTTTGAATTAAGGGTTAACTAAGAGGGACTGTTTGGGGTTTTGTCTTTCTTGTGGTTGACCAGTTGACCAAGAGTTGACTTTATTGACCTTTTGCTAGAAATTTTGGCTCTTTTGTACTTTATCCGTTCTCGTGTTCGTGTTTGTCCGGTTTTGACCGTTTTCCTGTGTAATTTGCAATATCCGTACCTACACAATCACAAACAACAAAATACACAAATACAAGCATATTTTTGGACATTTTGATCATTTTAAGGGCCATTTTGATACAAGAATGATATGTGATTTCTCACCTTTTATCATATGAACTTTTTGTGTGTCTTTACGTCAACAGGTCTACTGCTCAGGCTAAACGAAATTAAAGGGCTTTGAAGGCTCAGCGTCAGTTGCTATAGAAAGGCAGTCCCAAACCACTTATCACACATTACAGAGCCTGGGATGAAGAGTGTTGCACTAAAGACAAGATTGGCAAGGAAGACTTCTCTGAAGAAAAAGGGGGTACAAAAGGAGTATGTATCCAAACAGGGGAGGAAATCTATCAAATCTTCCAAGGGTGAACCATCTGTGCATAAAGATCCAAATTTTGAAGATCTTGATGATTTTGTGGTATTTGTGGGATGTACATTGGACTACATGAAGACCGAGGATGATTAAGATGAGGGGAGGACAAGCTCTGTGGTGTTAGAAGAGAAGGAAAGTGCAGATAAGGAAGTAAGTACTGAAGCTCCTGTTAGTACTGTCAAGCCAAATGAAGGTACCGACAAGAGAAATAAAGGTACTGACAAGCAAGATGGAGGTACCGACAGTACAAAAGTTAGTACCGATAGACAAGGTGAAGGTATGCTTATCAAAATGAAAGGAAAAGTGCCACTCAAACAGCTCTAACAACAACTTCAACACCTACTCCAACAATATTTGGTGATGATGAGACCATTACACAATAGTTCTCATACACATTGAGTCAGGAACTAAAAGAAAGAAAAGGCCTAAAGGAGTAAGATTAGGAATGTTGAAGTTATGAGAGACCAAGGCTAACTTCAACAAGATCTGTATTTTGTTTAACATTGAAGCCTCTTCCCAAGATTGATCCAAAAGATAAAGGCAAAAAGATGATTGATGAAGAAGGTGAATCTGATACTGAATCAGATGATATCACTGAAGCTGAAAAGAAGTTTAAAATGGCTTGTTAGGATGAAGAGGTGGCCATAAAGGTTCAAGAAGAATGGGAAAGTATAAGAGGAAAAGAAAAAGGGTTTTCAGCTGTAAGAAGAGCTATAAGGTTGATTTCTCACTAATGAGTATGATTTCATACAGGCAAGAATAAATGCAGACAAGATTCTTGCTGAGGAGCTTCAAAAGGAAGAAAGAGAGAAGTTTACCATTGAACAAAGAGCAAAATTTCTTCATGATACCATTGCTGCACAAAGGAAATTTCTTGCTCAACAATAGGTTGCAGTATCAGAATAAAACCAACCTACAAGAAATCAGTGAGAAAAACCAAATGATAACCCTATTTGAAGCATGTTGGTGGAAAGAAGCATTCTGATTTGAAGACCAAAACCTTTAAAGAAATACAGGTTTTATATGAAAGATTAAAGAGGCAAGATCAGAACTTTGTTGCTATTGGATCTGCTAAGGATGAGAGACAGATTAAGGAGTTGAATAAAGACCCTAAAAAGAAGAGGGTTATCAAAGAAACTCCAAGGGAAGAAGATACAACAAAGGTACCTGCTGAACAAGAAGTGACAGAGCAAGGTACAAAAAAGAAAGAGGTGGTCATGTGAAGGTATGAATTGCTAAAAAGGCCAAGACCACAGCAGATGTAATTGTGATGATGAACACAGAAAATGTCTAAGGTTGTACATTTTGATAGTACCTTATAGATAGTGAAATTATAAGGACACAAATCTTTTTATTGCCAGGTTACATAAGGTTTTATCACCAGATGGGAATTACTAATAAAAACTTTGTTGTCTACGGTTAATGGGCACTTCAGGGCATTTAACTATCTAATGAAGGTACTACACATTTTTGATAGACATGTTTTGTTTCATTTATATGACTTGGTGATGAAGCAGTACTCAGAAATCACACCAGAAGATATTGAGTTGATTCTTTAGGGAGACTTGAAGATTATGATGGAATCCTCAACAGAAGAAAATGATCAAGGTGATTTCTGAAACAATCAACAAGAATGGGAGATTGTCAGATGGAGACTGTATGAAGCTTGTGGAGTTTGCATATTAGAGCTTAAGGATGGAACAATCATCTACATGCTAGTTGAAAGAAGGTATCCTCTCTCCAAGGAAAATTGTTGCAACAAATGCTTAATATAGGATTAGAGGTTAAAGAGGAAAGTAATGATGCACTACAATTGGTAAGATTCATTAAGCAACAACTTAATGAAGAGTAAATGGAGAGGAAATGGAAGTGAGAAGGGTTTGGTGTGTTGGCTAACGCCACAAACCCAAATGGTCATCAGTTCACCATGCTTAACAGGCATAAGAACTGGCTAGTCCAAAAGCAAAACGGCTTGTGGTAAAGACTTCTCAAATCCGTTTATGGTTGACAATTTACCAAAAATTGTAAGGTTCTTAATTCACCTTGCTTCACAGTAAAGAATTGGCTAGTCCAGGATCAAACAGTTTCTGGTAAAGACTAATCAAATCTGTTGATAGCTGATAGTTTGCTAAAAACTATAAGGTTATCAATGCATCATGTTATGACAATGAAGCATTGGCTAGTCCAAAAGCAAACGACTTTTGGTAAATACAAGTCAAATCCGTTGATAGGTGGTAGTTTACTCAAAACTATAAGGTTATTAATTCACCTTGTTGTTTACAATGAAGAATTGGCTATTCCAGAGCAAACGACTACTGGTAAAGGAATACCAAATCCGTTAATGGCTGGTAGTTTGCCAAAAACTACAAAGCCAACTTAGTTGGATGTTGCTGTGTTGCTGAAAAGATATGTTGCCTAGAAGACATGTTGCTGATAAAGATGGATAGCTGAAGATGTCAAAATTATCGAACAATACTAGTAACTCGTTAACCCTATTCAAGCTTCATCAAATCCTAACGTGTGATATTCCTTAGCAGCATTAAGTTTACATAAGCAATATTAACGAATTCCTTGTAGTAGAACTTGTTGGGAATTATGCATTCCTGACTTAGTACCATTAGTTATATTAGTTAGTATTGCTAGTTGTAATTTGTACTGACAGTACAAAATGTTATTACTGACAGTACAAAATGTTAGTACTGATCAGATAGTTAGTATCGTTAGTATAAATCAGTTAGTACCGTTTATGAGATATGCATGAGATATCTTAAGAAAGGATATGCATGATCTTTATACGCGTTTTGTAAAGCCCATTAGGGTTTCCTTAGTCTATAAAAGGAACTCTCTAGGCATAGTTAGTAGATATAGTTCTACTGAAGATCATAGAGATCAATATAGTAATCATAGTTTGTAATCTGTAACCTATGCAGATTCAAAGTTCAATATAAAAGTGTTTTGATTGTATTCTTTTTTACATTGTTGATTAAATTCCGTGTAATCAATAGTGGTTAATCATTATTTCATCATTGTTACTTTAGATTTATCTAAGGCAACAAACCATTTACATGCTAAAGGTTAAGATCCATTAAGCAGAGGGATTTAACAAGTGGTATCAGAGCAATTCGGGGACAAGAGGGCTTTCTATAAAACCTAATTTGGTAAAACCTAATTTGGTAAACCCTAATTCAATTGATCATCATAAAGGGTTCACGTTATTGGTATATTCCAGATCTTTGGATTTACATATTCTTGGTTCTGATCCGTGGC